>PVHX01022974.1:0-26631 GCA_004024805.1 Geosciurus inauris
GGGGATTGAACTCAGGGGCACTCGACCACTGAGCCACACCCCCAGCCCTATTTTGTGTTTTATGTAGAGACAGGGTCTCACTTGCTGAGGCTGGCTTTGAACTCACGATTCTCCTGTCTCAGCCTCCCTAAGTGCTGGGATTACAAGCGTGAGCCACCGCGCCTGGCTCAGAATTTTTATTGTATAGCTCTGGGGCTACCAGGTCTAAGTGCAGTTTCACAGGCCTGAAGTCAGTGTCTGTAGGGCTGCTTGTTTCCGGAGGTTCTGGGGACAGTTTGTTTTCTTGTCTGTGGTAGCTTCTGGAGCTGCTTCCTCTGCTGAGTGCAAGGCTCCATTCTCTATGTGCAGAACAGCAGCATAACATCTGACAGTCTTTGTTTCTGACTGTGACCCTCCCAGGTCAGTCTCATGAGGACTGTTATTATTACATGAGGGCTGCGTGGATCTCTCAGATAATCTCTCCATCTCAAAACTATGAATTTGATCATATCCTAACAGTCTCTTGTGGTGGTTTCTGACACCAGCCAATTCTGATTCTCTGCCACTGGGTGTCCCACAATTCACTTCTGTTCTGATACTCTTGGGAGTGGGAGTTATTGGATCCTATAACTTAAAGACTCAGATGCTCCCTTTTCAGGAACCAGCTAGAAACCAGGCTTCCCAGGTTGCTACACAGCTGTGACTCCCCTTAGGACCACAAACCCCAGGAAGCCGCCACTCACTGTTGCTGGTTTATTACAAAGGACACCTCAGGAGCATCGAGTGGAAGGTGTGTGGGTCAAGGCACACAGCCAGGTGCCAGTTTCCATGCCTCTGGCCCTGCCACCTCTCCTGGCAGTTTGATGTGTTCACCAACTTGGAAGCTCTCCGTACCCCATTATTGAGGAATTTTTGTGTGGTTTCAGGACGCAGGCCTGATGAATTAAGCCATTCGCCATTAGCATGGATTCAGTCTTGGCTACTCTTCCTTGCTCAGAGGCCAGAAGTGGGCTGGAAGTTGTACCCTTTTATCACCTGGCCAGTTCTTGTCCCTAGCCACTGTCCTGAAGCTCTCAACAGCAGGTGCTGTTTTCACTCAGCAAGTTTTAAGGGTTCTGGGAACTCTTTTCAGGGAGCTCTGGACAAAGAACCAAGGCTGGGTCTCTGTTGCCACCTCTTCTTTTACGGTCTGGTGGCATTCACAGGTCCTGGGTTTAGGATATGAGCATCTTTGGAAGATCATCCTTTTGTCTGCTTTGGCCTTTTGGCTCTTGAACGTTTTTCTCTGTCATTCATACAGAATACATTTGTCCCATCTCAAGGTTCCCCAGATTCTCAACCCGTTAGAAGCATCAACTCATGTTCAGAATGTCCCCAGGTCTCAGCTAAAAAATCCCAAATCTAGTCACCTCAATTGTCTAACTTACATATGAGTCTCCGGGTGTGAACTTTCCTCCTCTTCATCTGTGACCTGAAACTGGACCCCGAGTATCTGCTCGTGAGGGCAGGCACGAGGTGACAGTTGAACAGGCACGGTGGCTGTCCTGGCCTTCCCCTTTTCTGGCTTTCCCCCTTGCTGCAGGGTGCAGTGTGAGGGTCTCCTGGCATCGTGTGGCAGCTCTGCGGGCCTAGGGTCTCCTGGCATCGTGTGGCAGCTCTGCGGGCCTGCCCCTCCTCTCCTCTGTGCCCTCATCAGCTGCACCTCAGTTCCTCTGCCGCTGTGTGGGTGGGCACCGTGGGCTTTCTATCACGCACCCAGGGCTCCTCTACCTCTGCCCATAGCCAGATCCCAAAGCACCCTCCATGTTTTAGGTGTCTGTTACAGCAGCACCCCGCTTCTGCAACCCAGCTCTCTAGTAGTTAGTTTCTTTTTGCTGATGTGAAAAATTACCAGAAACTTAGTGCTTTCAAGCAGCATACATTTCTCATTGGAAACCAAGAAGTTCAGAAGTGAGTCTGAAAGGTGGTGTTCCTTTTCTGTAAGGAGAACTGATTTTCTCGCCTTCCCAGCTTCTAGAGGCTGCTGCACCTGGCCCCGCTCCCCACCAAGTGTTCCTCTTATAAAAACCCCTGTGGTTATGTTGGCCCCCACATAATCCAAGACAATTTTCCCATCTTAAGGTTCTTTATTTGGTCTTGTCTAAAGACAAAGCCCTTTCCCCTTTGCTGCGTAAGACAATATTTTCATGGATTTGAGGGACAAGGACTTGGCAGACTGGACGCCATTATTCTGCCCACCATGGGAAGTGTTAGCCAGCAGTTTCAGCATTATGCGTCAAGTTGTCATTTGAAATGCAGTTTTAGGAAAGGCTGTGTCTAATTTTGTCTTTTTAAAATCCGATACAGAAACCTGGATACAATTGGTGTGGCTGTTGATTTGGTTCTTCTGTTTCGTGAACTGCGAGTGGAACCAGACTCCCTCTTGACAGGTAATCTGCAGCAGAATTCACGGATTGTTTATATCTTGGAAAAGGATTTAAACCAAGACTCTGAGTAGTGCATCATTCATTGAAGCACGTGTTCTGTATTTTGTGCATCAGGGAAACTTTGACAATGAAATATTAAAGACTTAGCATAAAGAAAGTTTCAGTGACTCCCTTCCTCCCTGATGTGGGCTGAACGGTCTCTCCCGAACCATTGATGCTGAAATCTGTCTTAGTCTGTTCAGGCTGCTGTAGTAAAGTCCTTAGCCTGGTAACTAACAAACAATAGAAGTTGAGGACTCACAGCATCAGATGCGGGTTGTGAGAGCTGCTGCCTGCCTTGAGATGGTGCTGTCTCGCAGCATCTTCATATGGCTGAAGGGCAAAAGGGCACATGGGCTTCTCCTGACCCTGGCCAGCCGCCTGCCTAGGCCCCAGCCTCTTACCAGCAACACAGGGGGATTTGAGTTCAATGCAGACATTTTAGAGGGATATAAAGTGAGGACATTTGACTGGTGTCCTCATAAGAGAGGGTGTTACAACACATACACATACAGAGGCAAGACCACACGAGGACACGGGGAAGGGGATATCTAGTGCCAAGAGAGGTCTCGGGAGTCAGTGCTGCTGCAGCCTTCTTCCTGGACTCCCCTCTGCAGTGGGAGGACACAGATGTCTGTCATGGAAGCTGCCTGGTCTTCAGTTCTTTATCATGGCAGCCTGAGATGTCTAATCACTGTTTTTTGATATTTATGAATGTGACAAGTCCTCTTCTAGGTTTTGGGTGTGATTTTAACAGTGACTAAAACAGACAAAAATCTCTGCCCTAGGGGCTCACATTCCAGTGGGAGCCAGATATGAAACCTGTTAATTAAGCCGAATACCTGGTGTGACAGAAAGGGAAGCTGACTGTGGTCGTTGAGGGCTTTGACGTGGGATTAAGAGCAGCCAGCTGCTTAGCTGGGAGACCCAGAGGTTCTCGGGTTGAGTGGTTTTTGTCTGCGTGTTCCTACCACCAACTTCTCCTTTGGACAAGGGTTATTATCTCCATGTAATATTAAAAACCTCTAGACTTTCATATACAGTCTTATCCTAGGAATTGAGATACTTTATGGGCAAAGCTAAGTTATTTGGTAAGAAAACCTTAGTGTTAATATCTAAGCTTATAAATTAGATGTACTAGATTATGGGTTAAAATATTTTTGTTATAATAATGTCTTCACTTATGAAGTAATAAAATGAATAGTCCTTTAAATGAAATGTTCAGCTATATTTAAGGTATGATTTGACTTGTAGATGGATTGAGTAGAGTCTTCACTCTGTCCTTACCGTACGTGTGCGGCCTTCCTGTGTTGATGCTCACAGACACGCTGTTCCTGGGGGAGTGAGCCAGAGCAGGAGTCTCCTAACAGACTGAAACTGCAGCTGGGAGGCTCACTGAGGTGTCTTGGTGTGTTCATTTCATATTCAGTCTTCTAAAATCCTCAGGTCTTTCTGTTTGACTTAAAAATCATTCATCAGGAAATGGTAAATAAAAAATCATATCACCTAAGAATTGATACATGTTTGCTTTGAGTTTTCTGAGCAGTAGTAGTTTCTAAGTATTCTCAAGAAGTTGATAGGATGTCAGGTTGAGTCATAAGGTGTTTTTAAGTTGTTCTTCATTTAAATGTGTTTTTGTGACTCCATTTTATACTAAAATGGAAGTGTCAGTACTCAGTCAGGGGATTAGAAATCAGCAGTGAAGCCGGAGGTGTGGCCATTTGGTAGGAAGCTCAGGGTGTGCACGGCGCTGTGTTCCCTGACAGCTGGAAGGTCCTGATGTGGTGGGCAGTGTGCCTCTGGCAGAGATGAGGTGCTGTGGTGGCCAGAGGTGGGTTTTCTTCTAGCAGCATATCCTAATAAAGCAGCGGGGGCGGGAGTGCCACCCAGGTTCTGTGAGTAGACAGCTCTTGGAGCCTGGCCCGGCCCCTGTGCCTGGATCCTGGCTGCTGGCCCATGCAGGAGCAGCTCTCCTGGGAGCAGCCCCTTGCTCCTGGCCTCACTCCCCACTCTGGCACCTTGTCCTGTTTTCTGTCAGCAGCAGGTCCTGTGCAGGCTCCTGCTTTCTTCTTAAATAACCTTCCTTGACTCCACCTTCCCTTCTACCCCTTATTCCAACATTTTTTGTGATATCCAAAATCTCCTAAAAAAAGTTTTATGTAGTTTTTAATAATACATAACTGGTCTTTCCCCCTCCTTTGACAGTGCCGATTTTCCCTGAAGCACGCAGGTGCCCTAAGAACACATTTAAAGGAGCTGATGCCTAAACCTGCTTTTCAGATCCAGTTTGTTGTGGAGGAATGAATTGCTTGGCTGGTGTTGAAAGAGTAGATCCTTACAGACCTGTTTTCTGTTAGCTATATCAAGACCTATTCACAGTTTCAATGGATAGTTGTAGGCTGGTCAGTATGTAATTTTTTGTTAATGTGAGGCTCATGTAACAGAAGTCTTGATCGTGGCAGGAGCAGTCCAGGGGCAGGTGGGGTGTTCACAGCTCCCTCTGCTGAGAGGAAGCCTGTTTCCAGGAAGCGCTTCCTCTGCATTTCCCTCCTGTTACCCCTACATTCTGCTTCCTCTGTGGACTCAGCCTGTTCTGGATTTTTTTCCTACAGTACTGGGATTGAACTGAGAAGTGAACAAAGAATTTTCCACAATCCTGGGATTGAACTCAGAATTGCAGATTGAACTTCAGAACCAGATGTGGTTCTGTCTCTGAGCTACATCCCCAGTCCTTTTATTTTTTATTTTGAGGTAGGATCTCACTCAATTGCCCAGGCTGGCCCTGAACTTGGGATTCTCCTGCCTCAGCTTCCTGAGTGGCTGGGACTGCAGGCATGGGTCATTGCCCCCAGCATCCTGGATATGTTACATAAGTGGAATGAGAATCATGTGGCCTTTTGTGTCTTGCTTCTTTTTCTTAGCATGATGTTTTTGAAGTTCATCCATGCTGTTCCTGTTCTGGTTGAATGCTCTTCTGGTGTGTGGTTATGCCACTTTTTGTTTATCCACTAGTTGGTTGGTGGACATTTGGCTAGCGTAGATAATGCTCTTGTGTGTACACAGATTGGTTTGAGAGCCTGAATTCCATTCTTCTGGGTCTGTACCTAGGACTGGAATCACTGGGTCATGTGGAAACTCTATGCTTAACATTTTGAGGCTCCACTGACTGTTTCCACAGCTGCTGAGCTGCGTTGTGCTTTCACCAACAGGTCTGAGTATCCAGTTTTTGCACACCTGTGCTTGACACTTTCTTTTTCGGATTATAGTCATCGTGATAGGTGTGAAGTGGTGGCCTCTCTTTGTGGTTTTTATTTCCCAAATGACCAGTGATGCTGAACATCTTCTCAGGTGCTTAATAGCCACTTGTGAATCTTCTTTGGAGAAATGTGTTTGTCCTTGGCCCACTTTTTAATTGTGCTGCTGTTTTACTATTGAGTATTAAGAGTTATTTGTATGTTGTGCAGACCAGGATTGTTGACTCTGCAGGTCCTTTTGTGGAGATTTGCCATCTCAACAATACTGAGTCTTCTGGTCTGTGAGGATGGAGCATCTTCCATTTATTTAGGTCTTTAATTTTTCAAGTGTATCAGTTTTAATATCTGACTTGTATTCAGTAGCAGATTTGGAAAGATATTACTGAGGCAAGAAAGAAAATAAAAATTAAATTATTTCTTGCCACCTTCTTGGAAAAAGGCAGTGAAATGACCTATTTTTGTTTGGAATTCAACAGTGAAATTTGGATTCAATAGGAAACTTAATTTTGTGTAGTGTGCTAGTTCAAACCTAAAAGGATCCTGTAAAAAACATTCTGGCTTCTACAAAGTACCTGTACTATCTTTTGGTTCTTTCTTTGTGAAACCACATTTTAGGGAGATTTTTAGCAGTGTAACTGTGCCAGTTTTTTGTTACCACTCTTGAGGTAAGAACTGTAATTATATTGTCAAAATAATATTTAGAGTATTATTTTCAGGGAATAATTACAGTGATGTGACAAATATATTGTGCTCATCAAATTTTATGTAAACACAAGCATGAGTTATTTTAATTGAGCTATTGGTGTTGTTTTTGGCTTTTATTCTTTCCTAATCTGTAAAAATAATGTTGGGACTTTGAGGGACTTGGTAACATTTGCAATATTTACATAAAGATCGGTTGATAAGCTATTTGGTAAAAGTGTCATTTTCCTTGTCTGGCGTTTTCTTTCCTCTTGTCTAGGACATCTTTAAGCCTTTTCCCATCCAGAACGGTGTTTTGATGCCCACACCAATTTCATTTGCCTGGTGAATCGTTGGGTCAGTTGGCTTTGAGGCTAGCTTGTACTGTTGGCCTTTCTGTATGGTAAATTTTCCGTATTTGTATAACATTCGGTACAGGGCCAGGGAGGCCCAGGGTTCATCCCCAGTACTGCAGGAAATAGCAAATGAAAAAAGATGCATTAGAAATAGTTTGTGTCTTCTAAGATTATGAGTTTCCCTGGAAAAGGCGAGTGTTTCCTGTCAACATTTCACCCATGTTCAGTGCAGGGTACTCTCATCACTGTTGGTATTTTTCGGTTGTGGGAGTTGAGCCAAGGGTTTTGTGCATGCTAGGCTAGCAGTGTACTTCTGAGCTACATCCCCAGCCCCTTACAGGTTCATTTTTAAGAACTTGGAAGGTAGAGAGAAGGAAAGGAACCATCACTCGTGTGCAGGCTGCGAGAAGCACCTGCGTTTCAGTGTGCGTGTGCGTGTGCGTGTGCGGGTGCGCCATCTGGTGCCAGCTTCTTGGCTTCAGACTATAAGAGCCACCTAATGCATTTCTGGGGTTACTCGTGCATTGTTTTCTTTGTGTGCTGTTTAACCTCTGTGTCCTGGTTTTGGCCTGGATTCCACAGCCCGTGAAGAGCCAGCTGTGGAGCTGCAGTGAGGGCAGAATGCAGCACCTCTGCCCGGCAGTCCCTGGGGATGACTTGACCTGAAGGCTCCCATGGTGTGCAGCCTTGCGCTGCCTCAGCAGGATGCTGGCAGTGTCTCCCTGCGGGGGTTCCTGTAGTTGGAGCGCTTCTCTGCATGTGGCAGGCCTGCCCCATGGGGAGGAGGCTGCTTGCTCCTGTTCTTGCCGCTCCTGTTCTACCACTCACAGATTGATGACCTTGAGCTGGTCACTTGACCTTCCTGCCTTGGTGTCTGGCTGTGAACGATGTGACTCCTGCCGCCTCCTGGGCTTGCTGTGGGTGGGTGAGCAGCGCAGCACCACTCTCGGCTGCTTCCTGGGACTCCTCAGTGGTGTCTCTCTCCCTCTGCTGTCCCAGCCGTGGTGTGAACCACATTAGAAGTAGCCGGTGGGCAGTGGGGCTGGGCTCTGGCTGCTTGGCAGGTAAGATGCAGGGCATAGGAAGGCTGTGGAGGGGCTGCCTCCTTTAGGGGCTGTGTCCTGAGGAAGGGGCGGGGGCGGGGGATTCAGAGACACCGGGCCAGCGTTTCCCTGCTCGGCCTCACCATGCTCCGCTCCTCAGTGCGTTGGAGGGTCGAGACCTCTGCTGCCGCAGCCCTGCAGCCTGGCTGAGGTCCGCCTGGGCCTGTGCCTGCCTTCCTCCTGTGAAATGGGGCAGCCCCTGCCTTCCTAGGAAAGGGAGGTGCAGTGAGGAGCACGTGGAAGATGCCTCGGCGTCTCCTTCGTGACTGCTACAGGACTGCCAGGACTGCTGCTGCCCCTCTCAGCGCCCTGCAGTCCTGCACACCAGGCGCTGCTGACTCACTCTTCTCCCCGGCTGGCTGTTAGCTTCAGATGACAAAGGAGCCAGTGGGAGGCGGGACCCGACTGGCCAGGTGGCGTCCTCCTAGTAAGGCTCCTGAGTGCCTGGCTCCACTTGCCACTTTCCTGGGTGAGCCCCGTCTGAGAAGGCCCTTCCTCCACACGGAGCCCTGGCCTGCAGCCTGCAGTGGCTTCCACACCCTGCCTTTGTTCGTCCAGTTCTGAGGCTGGAGGCTGTTTTGTGTAGCCTGCATCTGTTACCTCAGGGCTGCTCTTTCTGTTTAATTCCTTACATTAAATTTTCTTTGTTAAAATAACTAGTTTGGTTTCTGTCACCTGACCTGGTTGTGACTGGTTTAGTGGTCACTTGTCATTTTCTAAGGCCTGTGCTTGCTGCTGCTGCTGCTTGATCCTGCTGGGTTCCTTTATCCCTCAGGTCCCCATTCCTGTTCATCCATGCTATCAGTGGGTATAATCAGGACATGGAAGCCACCTCATAATTTGCACAGTGAAGGTACAGTTTTAGGGTCGCAGCATATCGAGAGGCAGGAACAGAGATTTCATACCTAAACCCTTCCTGATATGTGTATAACACGTCCCCCCAGTTTCCTGCCTTGTTAGAGCTGATGAACCTACGGGGACGGGCCATCGTCACCTGTGGTGCCTAGTTTAGATTAAGACTCCTGTGGGGCTGTGCATTCTGTAGGTTTGAACAGGTGTGTGATCCTGTGTGTCCACTAGTGGACTGTCGTGGAGCGCCGTTTCACTGCCTGAACACTGTTTGTGCTCTGCTTGTTCCTCCTGCCCAACTCCTGGCAACAACTTTGTTTGTTTTAAATCCTCCTTATTTTTCGAGAATGCCACATGGTTGCAGTCATACAGTGTCTAGCTTTTCAGATTGACTCCTTCAGCTAAGTTTCTTCCCTTTTTTTGGTTTGGCTTGAGAGCTCATTTCTTCTTAGTGCTGAATAGTACGCTGTGGTTGGATGGAGCACAGATTACTTATCCCTTCACCTGCTGCAGGACACCTTGGTTGCTTCCAAGGTTTGGAGGTTATGAATAAAGCTGCTATAACCGTGTGTGTGTGTGTGTGTGTGTGTGTGTGTGTGTGTGTGTTGGGCGTGTGTTTTGAGCTCGTGTGGGTAAACACCAAGGAGAGTAGTTGTGGGATTGAATGGTATAAAAGACGCTTAGTTTTGTAAGAAACGGCCAACCTATTTTCCAGCATGGTGGCACTGTCTTGCGTCTCCACGGCAGTGCGTGGGGTTCCTGGCGCTCCACGTTCTCACCAGCTCTTGGTGATGTCTGTGTTCTGGCGTTTCAGCTGGCATTCTGCAGTTTGATGTCATTAGGCTGTTTTTGAGTCATATTTAGATCTTTTGAACATGGTGTTCTGCCTATCTGTGCTGTGAGTTGCTAGAAAGGTGTCCCAGTGGCCCCTTTACGTGGGCGGTTCTCTCTCCCCGTCCTCCTCAGGTATGCTCCAGGCCACTGTTACCAGGAGCAATCCAACTTAAAATCATTGAATCTTTCTGGTAAATCATTTCCTAGTGGCTATTTTAAAACAATTTCAATAATTCTTTTTGTGTTAAGGTTTATTATTATTTTTCTTTTGCTTTGGTGTTGGGGAATTGAACCCAGGCCTTGGGCATGCGGGGCAAGTGTATTCTGATTTTAAGTTGTCTGTGGCTGCTTTTTGGTTGGTATTCACCTGGTATATCTTTATGCTCGTCTTTAACTTGCGGTATTTCCTTACCTTTCAGTTTTAGAGAAATCCGTTTTGAATAGTGTGGAGTTACAGCACTAAAAACCTAGTCTACCTGAGCCCTCTTTTAACTAAAACTTGTATTCCAGTGATATTTGCATTACAGTTATAGTCTTTTAAAGAAGTAGATTTTGTATAAAGTGTATTGTCTGATGGGGATATTAATGTCATACCCAAAGTTTCATAGTGGAGGGAGAACTTCGTACTTGAAAGAAACCAGCAGAAGCTTCATTGAGTAGTGTGGGGACTATGTCTTATTAGATGTGTTTGTCCACTGGGTTTAATCAGATGTCTGTCTTCGTCTTTCTTCCTTGTGCCCCCCAGCCTTTCGCTGTGGCCTGCAGTTTTTAGGCAACATCGCCTCACGGAATGAAGACTCCCAGGCCATCGTCTGGGTGCACGCCTTCCCCGAGCTCTTCATGTGAGTGAAATGAGTCTCCTGACTCCTGAAAAGACGCGGTTATACCAGCCCATGTACATGGAGGTGGGAGGGGGAAAAACTTGCCTGTGGCAACAGAGTCTAGGCCTAGTGACTCCTGAGGGTGGTGGGGGAACAGCCCATGGGCGAGTGCCTGAGGGGACACTGGGTCCTAGTGGGGCTCCATGATCCCACACATGTGCCCTTGACTCTAAGTCTGTTTACTGTTATGAAAATAAAAATCATGGGCCAAGTAAGTTAGATCGCTAAAGACCCTGACTGAAATTTATGACCAAAAAAAGTTAAAAAAAAATGGAACCTGAAGCGTCAGAGTGCAGGCAGTGAGCCGACCCTGGGCTTCTTGCTAGTGTCTTCCTGTGCAGCGCCGTGCTGCACATGCTGGGAGGTAGGGGACGTGCGCTGTGTGGGTGACCAGTGTTCAATAGTGTGAGGATTACAGGGAGCCAGTCTGTGATCAGTGTGAGAGGTGGGGACCAGCCTGTTTCTAGTTTAAGAAATGACAGTTGTCCTGTCAGCTCAGTCTGTCTGTCGGTGTGAGAAGTGGACAAGCAGCCCGCGTGCTGTCCTTGTATGTGCTGACCAGTCTGATTGTCCTGGTAGGAAGTGGCTGACTAGTTGTTTTTACTTAGAGTGGATCCTGAATCTTTTCCTGGAGATGTACTGTTTTTTAAAACATCTCTGCTGGTCACAGGAGGTTGAGTGCTGGCCTGCACTTGGTGGGATAGATGAGGGACCCAAAGCTTATTAGCACAGGTAACTGGCCAGCTGGATCTGAAGCCTGCATTCCGTCAATGGCTTCTTGCCCGAGTTCTGTGCTGCTTCCCTTCCGGTGTAGGTTTGGGGCTTGCTGTAAACTGCTATGTCAGGATCGATGAACTCTAACTCATTTTAGCTCACTGAGTCTGTCTCTCAAGTTCCTGCAGACATTTGGTATTGAAAAAGTGTGTGTTATGATTAATAATAATTGAGCTTAAGCAAGGAACACTCTATGCTACAGAAATAGACATTACTTACTTTTTAGAATTTTTCCCTGTAAGACATTTTGGGCACCTAATATAAGCCAGGTTTTGAGCTAAATGACTATGGTAACTTTTTTCCGTTTTTTTTATTGGTGCATTATAATTGTATATAAATGGTGGGATCTGTTACGTATTTACACTCATACAACATGACAGTGTAATGACTGGCAACTTAGATATGTCCATTACCTTCAGATTCCATGCTTTGGTGGGGGAAATAAAGGAATAGACAAGTACATAACAGTGCAACTAATATAATCAGGATAAATCCAGAGTATGATAGAGAAACAGGAGGGCCTAGCAGCCTATTTCACAGTTTCATGATCAAATGAGCTCATTTGATCCTCACAAAAGCCCCGGAGATAGTTGGAGAAAGCCTTTTATTTTATTTTATTTTTTTAAATAGCTTTATTCTATGTATTTAATTTTTATGTGGTGCTGAGGATTGAATGCAGGGCCTCACGTGTGCTAGGCAGGCGTGCTACCACTGAGCCACCACCCTAGCCTCTGTTTTATTTTTTATATCAGAAGATACACTGACAGAGACGATGTGATTTCACTCTGTGCTTATGAGGCAGAACCAAATTTGAATTACAGTTTTGGCAGACACTGGCATTGTACCATAGGGCAAGTGGAATCATCAAGTTCTTTTTCTGTAATCTATGGGTGGCACCTTCTATTGTGAAGTTTAAATGGAAAAAAAACAACAGCAAAATCAAACAACCCCTCAGTGCTTGAGCCCAGGTGTAATTGAGAGTCTATAAGTACGCTGGGGTTGAGGAGCTGGCAGTTAGACGGGGCTCCCAACTCCAGGTTCCATTCCTTTCCTCTGCCTTTTGTTCTTCAGACGTTCTGTCCCTCATGACTGGTCACGAAATGCCTGTGGTCATTGAGGTATCACCTTTTGCCTGTTGGTTCTTTCTCACAAGAATGCATGTCCTAATGCTTTATAAATGTGATAGTTTTTATCTTTTCTAAACAGATGTGAAGTTGCTTTTTGCTTCAGAGTCCTAAGTTAACTGCAACTTTTTATTATGACTTAATTTTGTATTTGCAATTTTTATAGTAAGTATAATGCTTATTCCAAAGCATTATAGATCTTCATCAACTGCTAAAATATCAATATGTACTAAATTTACTGATGGGTGTACTGTTACTTGTGTGTTAGAATAATTGCTTACCATGTTGCTAAATTGGACTAAAAATCTCATTTCTTCATTTGAAAGGTCTTGCTTAAATCATCCAGACAAAAAAATTGTTGCCTATTGTTCAATGATTTTGTTCACATCTCTTAATCCTGAGAGGATGAAAGACCTGGAGGAAAACCTCAATATTGCGATTAATGTCATTGAAGCTCACCAGAAGCAGCCTGAATCAGAGTGGCCGTAAGTATCTTGTTAGAAATTTGCATGAAGATGTCCTGACAGATCATTTTCCTCACAGAGGCTTTAAGTAAACATTCAAATTACGATAATTAAACCATAAGTTTAGACTTAACATGTGGTCAGTAGAATTAGCGAAGTTTCTGAGCAGGGCCTGGAAACTTGTGAAGCAGGTGAAGCTAGTGTGAGCTGGGCTGGAAGGATGGGGGTTTCTTCCCGGTGGTGGTGGTGGGGCATTCCTGGGGTGTGGAGGAGGCCGTGCCTGGGCACTGTGAGTATGAAGATCAGGCCCTGGTGTAGGTTGTGACAACCAGAAGTCGTCCTGTGTAGGTGACTCAACTGTGGCTCACCCCTGTCCCTTATAGAATGCAGACCTCTTCTTGGTTGCTTTTGAAGTTTTGCTTAGTCTTTAGAAGTTAATAATGATGTCTTAGTATAAATTTCTCTGGGTTTGTTCTTATGGGGTTAAATCAGCCTCTTGCATCTGTAGGTTTATGTCTTTCATGAAGTTTGGGAGATTTCCAGCCATTATATGAATGTTTGTCAACACTACATTCTTGCCTCTTTTACTCTGGGACTCCAAACCAGGCACACACAGGCCTCTGGTGACCAGTGAAGTGACAATAGCCATATGTAGGTTTAGACAGTTTGTTCCTGAATGGACAGAGGCAAGCAGCCAGAGGGGCTGGGAGACAGGCATGTGACTGTGAGGTGGCCCATTGCAGGGGAGCCCCTTGACAGGGCCCTGCTATAGCATATCCTGACAAGGCCAGGGCAGAAAGCATGGACGCTGTTTAGAGTGGTACACCTGCAGGACTGTCTCATGAGAGTCACAGCCTGCCTAAGGACGGGGCAGGGCCAGAGGTGGTGGCCTCAGGCCTCACGTCTTCTCCTGGTCCAGGACCAGCACAGGGGTTCAGCCGAGGCTCTGCTGAGCCACTGTTGAAGCTCTGGTCTGTGAGCATGTTGCAGGTCCCTGTGCGCTTTGGGAACAGCTTTTCCTGTACTCTGAGGACACAGTGGTGGTCCTCTGGTGGTGTTCCACAGGTCCCTGAGGCTCCGCCCAGGCTGTTTTTTCTTTCTGGTTTTCAGTTTATTTTCTCTCTTAGCCAGGACTACACTGTGTTGACTCTGTAACTTAATAGTAAGTTTTAAAATGGGCAAGTATGAGTCTTCCAGCTACATTGTTCTTTTTCAAGATTATTTTTTCTTCTATTTTGGGTCCTTTGCATTTCTGTGTATTTTAGGAACATCTTTTCATCTTAAAAAAAAAAAAAACAGCTGGAATTTTGCATGAATGTGTAGATCAGTTTTGAAAATATTGCAGTCGTAACTAGATTAAGTTTTCCAAACCATGACTAGGGCATGTTTTTCCATGTATTTAAGCCTTCTTTAAGTTTTTCAGTGAAGTTTTGTAGTTTTTATTGTACAAGTTTTGCATGACTTAAGTTAAATTCATCGTAAATATTTTTTTCAATTGCCAATGGATTGTTTCCTTGATTTCATTAATAGTGTATAGCCATGCGTAAGCAAACACTGCTGTGCAGAGAAAGAGTGAGTCATTTTATGCATTGGCCTAGCTCATGTGTTGTCATGACAGGATTTTGGTGGTGTTTGGGGGTTTCCTGTGTCCAAAAACCTGTCCTCATACACTGGTGGAGTTTTGCCTTTTTCTTTCCCAGGTTGCCTTGCTCTTCTTACCTGACTGCCTCAACTGGAGATTCTGTGCGATGTTAAGTCTGAGTGGACAAAGTGATTCACGTCAGTCCTGGCTTTGGGTCTTCGCACAGAGCCATGTCAGCTGTGAGGTCTCTGGCTGCCTTTGGTCAGGGTGGGGTGCTCTCACTCTGTGTGCTCCTGTTTTGCTGTTAAAGGATGGTACATTTTATCAAATTCTTCTGTGTCTGTTCAGGTGATGGTTTTGTCTTTTTCTGTGCCTTTGTCTTCTAGTGTATGAATGTTTTATGCACTTGATTAGTTTTTGTATTTTAATCCAGCTTTGCATTCCTGGGATAAATCTCACTTGTTCATGGTGTATAGTCCTTTTTACATGGATTTGGTTTGTCCATGTTTTACTGAGGATTTTTAGATCTATCTAAATTGGACATAGTGGTCTGTAGTTCTCTTTTTTGAGTGTGATTTTTTTTTTTCCTGGTTTAGCATCAGATTAATGTTGGCTTTACAAAATGCATTGGTTTTATTTTTATTTATTTTTTGGTTAAGTTTGTGAAGGATTGGTGTCAGTCTTTAATTATTTGGTAGAGTACACCAGCGAGTGGTCTGATCTTGGGAGGTCTTAGTTGCTTGTTCATTCTGTATTCGTCATGGATCTGTTTAGGTTGTCTGTCTCTCCCTGAGTCAGTGTTAGTCGTTTGTGCCTTTCTAGAACTTGGTTGGCACATGATTAGTCACAGTATTTCCTTAGATCTGTTTATGTAAAGTTGGTAGGAATGTCCCCTCTTTGGTTCTGATTTTAGTAATTCCAGCCTTTTATTTCTTTCTTAGTCACTGTAGCTAAAGGGTTTTTGTCTTTCCAATCAACTTGAGGTTTTGTTGATCTCTATCTGTTTTCTGTTTCCTCTCTTTTTGCTGTTTATCTTTGTTAGAATGTTCCTTCAGCTCGATTTGGATTTGGTTTGCTCTTCCTTTGTTAGTTTCTTAGGGTGGAAGTCAGGTTGCTGCTTTGCCGTCTCACTCTTTGTGGATAGTTATATCTGTCACCTTCCTTGTAGGAACTGCTTTCCCTCCCAGCCTTGTATACCATTAGTTTCACTATATTGTGCTTTCTGTTGCATTTATCTCAAGTTATATTCTTATTTCCCCTGCGATTTTTCCTTGAACCCACTGGTTATTCTAGGAGTTTGTTGTTTAGTTTTCACTTATTTGTGTATTTCCTAAATTTCCTTTTTCAAATTGACTTACAATTTTACTCCATTGTGGTTGGAACACATGCTTTATATGATTTCCTTCTTTCTGAAGGCATTGAGGTTGTTTCATGGCCCACTGCATAGCCTGTCCTGCAGAGTATTCCTTGTGCACTCTGGAGAACTGGTGTCCTGTAGGTATTGTTACCTGTGTGCTTGGGACGATTCTTGTCCACAAATACCTCTGTGTTTGGTTGGTGTGCGGTGTCATTCAGGTCTTCTGTTTCCTTGTTGATCTTCTGCCTAGTTGTGTTCATTTTAGAAGTAAATTTTTGTCCTTACACTTCAGTTCTTTCAGGTTTCGCTTCAATTATTTTCAGGCGCCTTTGTAGTGTGTGTGTGAGTGTGTGTTTATAATCCTTACATCTTCTGGAGGAATAGACCCTTTTTTCCATTACAAAACTCATCGGTCCTTCTGTCATTTATGTTTTAATGACCTTCTCCTGTTCACTTAGGATCTGATTTTCAGGCATATTCCTCACAGCGGTCAGTGTCTTCAGGGCCTAGGCTGCCTCCAGGTGGTTCCTGTTAAGCTCACTTGCCTTCTCAGGTGAGGCTTGAGCCTTTTCAGTTTTGGCCCTCTTTTGTGTAAACTATTATCCTTCTGTTGAAATTTTACCTACGTTTAAAATTACTTATTTTTCTGAACATCGATTTGTATTTGAATTGCAATGTACAAACATGCAGAAGTTAGTACATGAAAATATTTTGGTGTGTTTGAATCAGAAAATGTCCCTCAGCCTGCAGTTGTAACCTAACAGGGTGAGTCTTGAGTCAGCTCATGTAGGGAAGTTTCCTGTAGCTGAATTTCATTTTGTTTGATAAGTATCTTGGATCTGTATTTTAACAGCATGGAGTAAAGGGCCAAGGGCGTCAGGGCAGAATACAAAGTGCACTTCAGAACAGCCCGAGGTAAAAGTTATCAGAGGCCACTACATAAGACGGAGGAAGGGATGGCAGCATGGCGGTCACCTGAGCCTTTGCAATCCAGGCGCTGATGTTTAGTGTGAGAGGAATTCTGCGTTTGGCAAACAATGAGATTGCAGACTACCCAGAGGCTCCAAAAACTGTCTTTTTTAAAAAAACTGTTAAATCTGAACTCATCCCTGGAAATTGGAGAAAGCCCACCTTATGCTCTTCTTACCCCGGCTTTCCGAGGTGACTGGCAAAGAGCATCACACCATGTGCTCTTAGGACTCAGGGGCTCATTATCTCTTCATTTCTTTTTTTCTTTTTTCTTAGAAAGGGACAAATGAAAGTTTTCAGCAATTCTTTTTGTTTGAGTATACTGGAGTCACAGGAAAGTGTAGGCGAGAAAGTCTTTGGCTCTGTTTGGTTTGAGTCAGTGGGATAAGGTCTTTCTGAAAATGTGTGTTTCTTTTGTTGGTAGGTGTGAAAGATGTTTTCATATTCTTAGATAGCCCTAGATGAGTCCAGGCCTTCTATTTTGAGTTCATCTGACGGTGAGTGTGTGTTGGCACTGAGAAAAGACTCCCTGTGAGTCTGTGGGACTGCATAGCAGAGCAGGGGACATGCCTGCTGACTTGGGCTGCCGGGCTGCTTCACCGTGTCCATGCTGCCACCACGGGCAAGAGAGCCCTGAGACCCAACCCAGAGTCACACAGCCAGCACCCACAGAGAAGAGAGCAAAGGCCCCGCCAGGCTTGAAGGCTTGTCCCTTTTAGCAGGTCACATAGTATAAGAATTACTGATCTTCAGGAAGAGGCCTCCATCTCAAAGGGCAGGTCTGAGTGCTTGGCTTTGGCATTTTGGGATAAGTTTTGGTCATTCTTTTGAACTTGTATCCAATTTCTCTACAAAAATAAAATTGCTGTGAGTAGAGCTTCTTTCCTCCCTCCCTCCCTCCCTTCCTCCCTTCCTTCCTTCCTTCCTTCACCAGAAATTGAACTCAGGGGCACTTGACCACTGAGCCACATCCCTAGCCCTATTTTGTGTTTTATGTAGAGACAGGGTCTCACTGAGTTGCTTAGCACCTCGCCGTTGCTGAGGCTGGCTTTGAACTCGCGATCCTCCTGTCTCAGCCTCTCAATGTGCTGGGGTTACAGGCGTGTGCCACCGCGCTCAACGGAGCATTCTTTTTTTGTTTGTGTTTGGGTTATATAGTGGACTTCTTTTGTGTAAGAAAGGTTCATTTCTAGACCAATGCCCCCTTTCTCTTGGGTGTGTCTTGGCTCAGGTATTGGTGTTTTTATCGACCTAAGCATTAGGTTCAACTGTCTTTCCTTCTGGGCTCTGGACCTTCTGCCCCTTTTGCTCTCTAACATTTGTGCGTTCCCGCTTTCAAGGCTTTTGATACATTCACTTGGCCATTTGGTGGTGAAGTCCCTGACACAAGATTAGTGTTATTATTTGGATCCTGACAAGATAGTGTCTGGGAGGTGGTAAGCATTGTGGTGTAGCTATGGTGACGGAAGGCCAGTTTAGCCAGCATATACACAAAAGGGAATTTATTGGTTTACATGACTGCAATGTCATTGGATTCAGGCCCAGTGTGTTCAGGGGCTTACACACATTTTCTATTTCATTTTTGTCTCATTTTCCTTCTCTGTTGGCTTTGTTCTCAGGTCCATTTTGTACCTCCTTTGCTGGTTCCTATTCTTTGTGCCTGCTCAAAGTTGGATGGCCCTTGGCTGATCTCAGATCACTTTTCTGAGTCGTGGCTCATTCCTGGATGACCTCATTTAGTACCATAGCTTAGTTACGCGTCCTCTGAATGGGTCTTTTCCAAATTGATGTTTCTGGGCTTGGCCTCTTGCTGAGGCTCCAGATTTATACATATAGCTTCCTAGCAAATGCTTCAAGTCAGCGTCTCAAACCTGTCAAGGCCACAGCCCAACTTTTGCTTGTTTACCCTTAAAACCGGCTATGGTTCTACCACCCTTTATTGTTTAGTAGAGACCCTGAGCCCACTTGCTGAGGCCCAGGACCTGCCCAGGTTCAGAACCTGCGAGTCATTCCCGAGTCTTTTGCCCACTTAGACCCATCTGCTCTGTCTTCACAGTGTGTTCCAAGTGTACTTACTTCACGCCTTCTCTGTTGTGACCAACAGTCTGGTCAGTCGAGGTGCCATCTTCTCTTGTGCAGACAGGATGCTGCCAGAACACTCTCACTTCTCTGTCCCTCCTCATGCCTTCACAGTAGCCATGGTGCACTGTTGCTCTTGCTACTCCCTTGCTTCAAGGGTCTCTCCCCGGCCACCTGCCCTACATCCAGAAGCAGAGTCCTGCCCTGGCTTCGGGCTGACCTTCTCGTCTTGGTTCTCACTGGCTGCGCTTATGCGTTGGTTCGGGGTTCTTACCCCTCTTGAACACCCCAAGGTTTGGATGTTCTTGCCCCTCTTGGACACCCCAAATTGGTTGCCCCTGAGCTTCTTTACCTGCTGTTCCTTCTGCCCGGAATGGCCTCCCTGTAGATCTGTGCAAGGCTACTCTCCAGGGCTCCCCTCCGTTTTCCTTTCTCCCCAGACGCCGTCCCAGGACCTGTGTTGGAGAGGTGGCGTGTGGGCCTGTCTCCCCTCCGCACCTGGATCTCTACTCTTGTCATCCATTTGTTTCATGTTGCCCATCACCACAGACGGTCATGCGTTCTGCGCGTTGTTCCTGCTGCTGTTGGCTTGCTGCTGGAATGCGGGGCTGGCCCTGCAAGGCCTGGAGCTTGTCTTGCTCATCACTCTGTCCACGTCCCCTAGCATGTGCTGGCGAGCTGTGCCCACTACTCATTTCCCGCCATGCTTGTCAGGTCATGCATGTGTGTGGCTGCTGTCTGCTCAGGGGAGCCAAGTGGTGGTGACAGAGACTGTTGGCTTGCCTCAGTACGTACCACCCAGCCCTTGTGGGCCAAGGTTGCTGCCCCGGCGTTGGCCAGTTTTGGTGTGCAGCATTTGCTGAAGGGCTAGGTGGCTGGTGGCACTGTTGGCTGCAGTTGCTTTTGGGCTTACCTGGTGGTGAGTGCCTTTGGAGAGATGCCCCCAGGGTCATCACCTAACATCAGTAATCTTTTCTTGGAAATCATTTTGTGCAAAAATGTGACTCAGAGCCTATTTCCTTTTTAAAAATGGGAATGTTATAAAATGTTACGTATCTATCCAGCCCCTGTCAATTTCTTAAAGTACAATCAAAATTGGAATATTAGTCAGCAATAGAAAGAAACTATTGATATAGCAGTAACTTGGGAAAAATCTTTGAGAAATTATGCTGAGTAAACCAAAAGAAGAAACAAAGAAAGACACCTAACACCAGGAGGTCAAGTGGAGTGTCACTCCACTTACATACCATTTCCGAGAGTACAACATCGTAGACACTGAGGACAGCTGTCGGGGTTGGGGAGGATGCCCAAGATATTGGGTTGTGACACTCACTGTGAAAGAGCCACACAAGGGGTCCCTGAGGCGGTGGAACTGCCCTGTATCTGGACTGCGATGGTGGCTGCATGAACACGAGTGATAAAATAACACAAAGCTCCGCACCCTCACACAGACTCACAGTGTGAGCTCAAGTAAAACTGGAAGTCTTCATCAGGCCTGTGGATTGTGTCAGCCACAGCCTCTGGGTTGTGATGTCCTGTAGTGTCACAAGATGTTACCACAGGGGAACCTGGGTAGAGGGCACGTCGAATCTCTTAAAACTACACTTGAATCTGTATTACCTCAAAATAAAAAGGTTTAAGTAAAATAAATAGATAAATAAGTAACCCAAACACAGTTAAACATCTGTGTAGGTAATAGACTGAGGATCAGGATCCAGTATCAGGATGTGCCTTGTCTCTTTCTTTCTCATTGCCATAGATTCATGTGGTTTTCAGCAAGCGGGTGCTTTGTGTATAGGAACGCAGTGCTGCCTGTTGCCACCATTATCCTGGAAGTGCTTCTCAGAATGTCTGCACAGTTAGGACTGTCGCCAGTTAAATAGGGAAGGGAACCTGTGACTTTTTGTGTGCGTACATCTATTTGTAGAATATTATTGGAATACTCTAGGATATAAGTAAAAGTTTTTCCTATGTAATTGGCAAACATTGAGAAGTTTGGGAATTAAAAACAAAGAGTTGTTGTGCAGATGAATGTGCGCTAGGCATGCCAGTGAACTGTCCCTGGACGACTCTCTTTCTGGCAGGAAAGGCTCTCTCTTCACTCTACGGTGGGGCTGCGGGGGCTCCAGCCACCAGGCTTATGTTCATTTTTTTTCCTGGAATATCTATTTTTTAGTTGTAGGAGGACACTATACCTTTATTTTATTTTTATGTGGTGCTGAATATGTAACCCAGTGCCTCATGCATGCTGTGCAAGTGCTCTGCCACTGAGCCGCCACCCCAGCCCCTTGGGCTCATTCTTGAAAGGAAAAAAAATTCTTGTTATTCAAAGAAGGCAAAAGGGATGTGAGACAGGAAAACAAACTGGCAGCCCCTTAACAACTTGAAGAGTTTGGTGGACTAGCGATGCATTTTCACTGCCTGCGGCTGCTTCAGGACTTGCATGTTGTTTGTTTTCTCTTCCTTTCTGTTGGGGTTGAATTCCGGCATGTTGTTACCAGCAGCGGGAGGAGCAGAGGCCGTTGTGCTGAGAGGTTAAGCGTTGTGCCCAGCATTATTGCCTGCGCATGTTGGGACACACTCTGGCCCAGCTCTCTCAACATTCGTAGCCCTTCCCCGAGAACAGGGCCTGGAAGGAAGAGTGGCTGGGATAGGCCTGTGTGTGGTGCTTTTGCCCAGGGCCTTACACGTGGAGCCTTTGGGAATCCTAGTGCTTTTAGAGCTCATTTAGTTTTTTTCCTCGCTCAGTTTTTCTAGTAGAAGAAGCATGATCACTAAACTGGACTGCTATTTTTCTCTCTTAATGCTGTTCACATTTAACCCAGTGAAAATGTTATTTAACTCTTAACAGGGGCAGGAGGAAGTTTTTTGCAGTATCCTCTTAAGCTCTGGGCACACTGCTGGGGATGAGAACCCCTAGATCTCGAGCACAGGAGAGAAAGGCACAGTTTGTCATTGTCCAGGACACAGTTAACTTCTTCATTTAATCAGTGAAATGTAAAAATATTTTCTAGCTTCTTGCGGTCAGTGAAATCATGTGAAGAGTATAGTTTTGACATTGCATGCCTGTATGTGTATGAAGATAACAGATAGCTGCAATTTTAAAAAAATTTCCTCTGAAACAGTGACTTTAAGAAGCCATGCAGGGAACACACCTGGTGTGGCGGTAGGCCCCCTCTGCAGGGCAGGCACTTGCCCTGGAAGTGAAAGAAGGATGTGGAGGAGGAAAAGAGCTCTGCGCTGCATGATTCACCTGTGACCTGATTTGTGTGCAGTAGTCTGCAAGACAGTGAAGACTGCATTGTAGTGATAAGATTTTGACCTTGACTTTGGATAACCTGAATTATTGTATCACTGAGTTGCCACGATGGAGAGGTTTTTACTGTATCTGGTTTGTGAAGAGATACAGGGACTTTTTATTATCTTGGAGAAATTATTGAACTCTGCATGACTAGAAGTAGTGGGTGTTGAGACTGACCTCCTGAGTACTCCGCATCTCTGTCTTGCTTCCTGGAAACCCATGGGACCAGGTCCCTCTGAATGCTGCTGCTCCCAGGGCGTACCAATACCTTCTCTCTTCAGCAGGAAGTTCACTAAATAGAGCTGAGTTTGAGATTACTTTGCCCTATACATTACTCAAATTATAGATGTAGTTTCTGGATAGATAACGCATGCATGTGGTTCAAATATCACAATGTGTGGTTTCCCTGCCCACCCAGCCATCCTCCATCCCTTGAGCAGTCAGTTCTTCCTTCTTTCCTCTCCCCATGGTACATATTTGATGTCCTTTAATATTGTTATATAAAGGGCTCTCACTTTTTCTTCTTCCTTGGACCAGTGTACTAGGTTTTCTTTCCTTGGTCCCTTGTTGATGGGCATGTCTGGTTTTCATGGCCACCGAATACTGCAGTGAAAACTCTGTTCATACAGGTCAATTATATGAGTGCAAGTGTGATTGAGGGGCAAACGCAAAAGCCCATTTGTCAGTGAAAGGCAGTGTGCCTTTAGGCTTTTGAAAACACCTCCCAGCCGCCCGTGGACGCTTCAGCCATGTTCGCTCCCCTTTCCCACATGGTTGCTTACAGAATATTAGCAGAGTTTAACCAGAGTTTTGGATCTGCCAGTCCTGCTGAGGTTTAAAATGGTATTCTTGAGCCCGGTGTGGCGGCACATGCCTGTAATCCCAGCAGCTTGGGAGGGTGAGATAGGAGGATCTTGAGTTCAAAGCCAGCTTTAGCAATTTAGCCAGGTGTGGTCTCTAAATAAAATATAAAAAATGGGCTGGGGATGTGATTCAGTGGTTAAGTACCCCTGGCTTCAGTCCCTCATACCAAACAACAACAGCAATACAATGGTATTCCTGTACAGTTTTTTTTAAAATATTTTTTTAGTTGTAGATGGACACAATGTCTTTATTTTATTGCTTTGTATGTGGTGCTGAGGATCGAACCCAGGGCCTCACGCATGCGAGGCAAGTGCTCTGCCGCTGAGCTACAATCCCAGCCCTATTCCTGTACAATTTTATTTTGTATTTTTCCTATAAGGTTGAGCATCTCTAAGCTGTAGTAGAAAACCATGGCAAGCTGACCCCTGGAATAGTCTCACATCTCTGGAAATTCAAACATGTAAATGATTGACTTGTCAAAGAAGAAGTCACAAGACAAATTGGAAAGTATTTTGAACTGAAGCGTAGTGGGAAAAAACAGCATCAGAATTTGTGGGATAAAAGCAAAAGTGGTGCTCAGGAAAGTTTATAACTTCCTGTCCTACTAATTTGCAGAGCCTCAGGTCATTGATTGTAGACCTTCCTTTGTCTCAGTTGTCTGGACTCAGTGATCTGAGGTTGTACATTCAGAAGGTAGAAAATGAAGAGCATGGTGAACCCTGAGCAAGAAAGAAGAAAATAACAAATGACAGGACAGAAATTAGTGAAATAGAAAACAGGAAACCAGCAGATAAAGCTGGCAAGTCCAGAAGTGGATTCTTGCAAAATATGACAAAGTTGGTCAAGAAGAAAGAGCATATTCATTGCAAATGCCATGAGAGCAGGCATAGCTGCCACCTCCATCTTGATCTGCCCAGCCCTTGGTTGAGCAACTTGTCCAGTGGAGACCTGTGAGGGCAGAGCTGTGTGCCCCTAGCCCTCCCAGCCCCTTCTCCCTGAGGCCCCTAGTAGTATTTTGCTGCCTGTGCTCCCTGAGCTCACTGCTGTTCTTTCCCTCCTGCTGTTTTTCCAGGTCCTGTTTGTTCCCTCTCATGTGACCACTCTCCCTTCCCCTTCTCCTAGGGATTCACTGTATCCCCTTCTCTGGTCTGCTGCCCCTTCTCCCCCAGTCCACTGTTGCTTCCGTAATCCACCATGTGTGCCTGCATGTGGCATTTAACACGTTCTTCTGTAATCGTCTGTGTGGAGGACTTTCTGTATGGTTGGAGAATGTTTTTGGAAGTAAGGCTTGTGATGTAGCCCTAGCCTGGTACTGGGGAGTATTATGTTTTTGAGAGAATGTTCTTATAGAAAAATGTTTTGAATTCCAAGCGAGTGATGAATGAGCTTTAGGATCTGCGTCTTGTTGGTGAGCCTGGCTTGGAATGCATGGATCCCACTGTTGCAGCCTAGTGTCCTAGTTGACGTGAGTGCTGGTCACAGTGAGCTGCAGAGAGTACTGTTGAAAGATTCTAATATTAGTTATTGTTAGAAATATCGTACGTCAAAGTGACCAGCCACGTTAAAGGCTGTGGAAGAAATAGAATACCTGTTTAGATTTTGCTGTTTTATTTATTTATTTTAGTGGTGCTAGGGATAGAACTCCAGGTGTTGGGTATGCGAGGCCATCCAAATCACACCCCAGCCCTGGACTCTGTTTTTACCTGAAGATTGTGTAGTCACTGTGCTTCATTTGGGTATCATACTGCAGGACTTCCTGTATTATTTTATTTGTTAGCGAGTGATTAAACTGTGTGTCAGTAAATTTAATACTTTATAGGTTGCTGTGACCTTGGTCATAGTGTATTCCTTAGTTCTTCAGTCTTTCCCTCAGATGCCCTCAGGTAAATACTACTGAGAATTAATAATACCATTCAGTCTTTTTAGATGCCACAGTGGTACTTTGAAGAAATATGCCTATATTCTTTGCCTGGGGCTTTCGTAATTGGCCCATGAGTTCAGATGAGCCTGCTGCTCGGCAGGGAGGGAGTCTTCCTGGTGATCTGAGAGCACCTCGGGGTGGAGGACCAAGCGGGGGCACCTCTGCCATGTTGGTGTGTCTTTAGATAAAAGTGGAACATGATGGTTTCTCTAGTTTCATAGCACCGAGCTTCTAACTGAAACAAGGCAACATGCTTTTCGTCTAGTCCTGAGCTTGTCGCTAAATTTCATATTACTCTTAACAGCAAGAGTTTTCCTTTCTCAGCCTAGATAAAAGTGGTGGTAAGCTCTTTCTTCTAGTTGAATCAGTTTGAATTATTTCAATAAAGTTTTCAGTTGGAAACAATAGTTTAAGGAGTATTTTCCCTTTTAACTGCTAGTGTGAGCCTCCTAAAGCATTTAGGATTATAGCGGAATAAAGAGTTCCATGAAAGGAAGTGCTGGTATATGTGAGCTGTATCTTATAAAGTAGACAAGGCCAGTCTGATTCACTGTTTCTAGTAACCAAACTTTCCCCCCTTTTCCTTCAGGTTCTTGATCATTACGGATCATTTTCTGAAAAGCCCGGAATTGGTGCAAGCCATGTATGCCAAACTGAGCAATCAAGAAAGGTAACCCCCAAACCAGTGTGGTTTGCATGTTTAGCATTCCATATGGTACATTCTGCTGCCTGGCCTGAGAAGCCACACGGTTTCCTGGTTGGCACAGACCTCTAAGTACATGCTTCTGTATTGGTGCTGGTTTTAAATTGCTTGGTTGACATTACAGCTTGGCCACAGTAGGCAGTGATTTACGTAGAATTGCAGGATTCAGGTTGGTGCCATTATGCAGGAATATTTAAAACACAGACACAAACACACACACACACACACACACCCACCACTTCAAGAACAAGATGTTATACTGGTGCCTTAATTTTGTAATAATGATGTATGCAACTGTTTATTATATAGGTGTATATTTAGATGTACTGATTTGTTCATATCATTGGTTTGATTATGTGGAATATGCTCTGCTAGGTTTATAGTTTTTTTTTTTTAATTTTTTTTTTTTAGTTGTAGATGGACACAAATATCTTTATTTTTTTATGTGGTGCTGAGGCTCGAACCCAGCGAGGCAAGTGCTCTACCACTGAGCTACAACCCCAGCCCCTGAGTTTGTGGTTTTTGATAAGTAATTCAGACAAAAAGAGAATTGTATCTGTCCACAATCCTGTGGCTGCTGTAGCAGGAGGTGCTGAGACCTTGGTCCAGGCCTCCTTGTGGTCCTTCATGTGGTTGTAGTGGGGTCTTTTCACCTTGTTTGGATTCAGTTTCTTGACCTGTAAAATAAGAGATTTGAAGAAAATGATGTGCAGTACACTTTCTGTTCCAACAGTATGTGTATTTCCTAGTCTGATTAGAAGTATTGCCTTAGGAAAAATAGTTTTTTTTCAGAAATTACAGATCTAATGGTCAAAAACTTAAGCATTTTGCAACTTTTAAAGATCATAATCAGTTTTTATAATTGCAGTGGTTTTGGAATTCTTGCTATGTATTCATGTTCCAATGTTTAAGCTTCATACACTCCTTCCTACGTTTTTGCTAAGCAATCCCCCCCCCCGAAGTCTTTAACAAAAAAGAAAAGTTCATGCTTTAAAATCAGTTTGAATACCAGTTTCATAAATTTGGTATCTCCCCCCACTTCTACCATACGCATGCATTCATTGAGGAAAAATGATCATCTATATTGTTTT
>PVHX01022975.1:0-26610 GCA_004024805.1 Geosciurus inauris
AGCGAAATTCCTGCGTGGGATGTTGAGCCGCAGAATGATGCCAGGAAGCTGGCTGGAAAACGGCGCCTCCACCACTTCCAGCCCTGGTCCTTGAGAGCCTAGCGCAGAGTGGACTGTCTAGGCCGCCCTCTTGGAACCGCCCCCCAGTTCACATTTCTTGTATCCATTCATTGACTTAAAGAAGCTATGTTCACTGTCTTCTACAATATTTCCTAGATTGTTCTTTTTTCTTCCTTGTTTAACTTGTTCCTGTACATTCAGCACTTCTTATAGTTGAATATCAGCATTAGAGGCTAACTTTCAAGTATTTTTCTTCCTTCCTTTCTTTTCTTTCTTTCTTTTTCTTTTTTCTTTTTTTCCTTAAAAATACTTCCTGGTGGCTCCATGTATTTAAACTCTGTCACATCAGGTAATATAGTTAATCTTGTTGTTCCCCTGTAATGATGTTAAGATTGATCCATGCTAACAACTGATCTCTCCATTTCAAAGTTTTCTATCATCCTTTCCACTAATGCTTTCATTTATTGATAATTTCAGAATCAGTTATTTTACTAGGCACTGCAAAATGATGGTTTTGTGATGTCATAATTACTTCAACATTTGTTAGAATTGTTTGTAAGAATAACTTTCTTTTATTAATTAAGATAATTTGGTTATCATAATATACAGAGGTATAGAAAAGATAGGATAAATCCCAGCAGTGTGGGAAGCTGAGCCAGAAGGTTTGCAAGTTCAATGCCAGCCTCAGCAAAGCAACTCAGTGAGACCCTGTCTCTAAATAAAATACAAAATAGAGCTGGGGATGTGGCTCAGTGGTTGAATGCTCCTGAGTTCATTCCCCGGTACCAAAAAAAAAGGGGGTAAATATTCTTTCTCTCGAACTAGAGTATTTTTATTCCATTCTTTTCTTTCCTGTCCCATTTACTTTTTTATTTTTCATTATCATTCTCATTTTAATTTGATAAATCTCTATTGCACACTTAATAAATGCTAGACACCAAAAGTTGGGGTCACATAAATTTAATTGGAAAAAGAGATATGTACAGTGTTAATTATGAGCCTGAAACTGGTTAATCATTGTGCCTGCCACATTCAAATGTTTTTGTTCTAGGATTAAACTCTTTATCCTACATACTTGCTGAATCAACCTTATGAGAAAAAATTCACATGAGAGGAAAAATTAGATTTGGGGGATGGGATTGTAGCTCAGTGGGAGAGCACTCATCTAGTATGCAGGAGGCCCTGGTTTGTGCTCGCAGGCACCAATAAAGAAAAAAAGAAAAGTTAGATTTATATTCTATACTTGACTCAATCTAGACAATGAAATAGTTGATAGAAAAAACATCAAAAGTTTATAAATTTGAAGATGGCTGTAGTAAGTGATCCAAAATTATGAATAAATCACTGTGAGGTATAAAAAGAAGCCAGGAGAAAACAGAGTTTAAGGAGAAGAAGGTGGTTGATAGTTAAAGGAGAGGAAGAATGGTTAGAAGGAATAACACAAATGACAGTAGCAGGATCGTGGCACTGGTGGACTTCTGGAGTAAAGATTTCTATTTGCAGTTGCTTATTGCACTCCCCACAGTGACCCTAAATCTGAAGAAGCTTTTTGTCTAAGATTCCCTTAGGCCTGACTCCACAGCTGGCATGCCAACCTTTAAGTCAACTTCAGCTTTTCTTGGGTTCTACTACAATTACAGCAAGTCAGTTTAGTTTTGCTTCACCATCACCAAGTATCCTCATGAAAAATACTTTTTATATTTGTAGTTACTTGAGTCTCGGATTCTTATAACCAAGGTAGCATAGCTACCCCAGTGTGATATTATCTTGAATGACACATATATTTCAGTCTCTGCTTGCTGTTAAAGTGTAAAGAAGTACATCCATTTGACATCTCAAGATCTAAGCAAACCGTTCAGTTCTTTTACAGGTATACTGTCCTGCAGATTTAGAATTACAGTGGAGAAAAGGGTTAGCCCAAAAAATCCAAACATTTGTGCCAAAAAGATACTTGACATTCACAGTATAAAAGAGAACATAACTGATTTTGGAAGTTTTGACTCATGTTAATAATAGCCATTTAAAATTAGATCAATTGTTTCTCTGCAAATTCCCCAAATACATCATATGAAAAGAATATTTTTCTAAGTCCTTAAGAGTACTATTATACAAATGCATACTAAGAATTGGTATTAATTCAAACCCTTTATGAAATTTTCAACTTTTTGCCTCCCTAATTACACATCACAGAGGAAATAAAAAATTGATCCTGGAATTTTTTAAGGTTTTGATAAGGTTATTGTTTGCTAGAACATTTAAATACAAGTAGATATTTATATGTTACATATATCATCATTTTCATATAGGGAACTATGAGAATTGAATCAGACCAGGCACAGAACTAAACATTTTTATATTTTGTTTAATTCTAATATCATCAGTACCATTATTTTCTCTGACTTGCAGATCATGAATCTGAAGCTCAGAGGGGATTACATGACTTTCTCTTTCCCAAGACCACACATTTAATTAGATGAGCTCACTCACACATCTAGTAAGAGGCAGATTCAGAATCTAAACAATGCTTTGAATCTACAAAGGTATTGATTATAAGGAAAATTATCCTAGGAGTAAAATGATGGACATTAATCCTTCAGTCCAACCTAAACACTTTCTGATATTTTAATGATCAATATGGATCTGGTTATGATTATTTATAACACTACTACTTACAAAATGTTAAAAATTCAGGATTTTATATGGCACCAGTTGCAATGGGATGTAAACCAATAGGGGGAAAAAAGTAAGAAATGTGTTATCACAGGAATAAATAACAAGTTATTTAGGCTGTCCTTGTCTATCTCCACCTCCTTTGCCACTTCTAGAAGGCATTTCTGTTGTTTTACAAAATGTTAATCTCAGTAGTTTACCTAAATTCACCCCCAATTTTATTTTTCACATTAAAATTAAGTATGTGCTTGAAGATTCAACTTCATTAAAATAATACCTTAAGTCATAAATGCAAATAAAGAGAAAACAAAAAGATAAAAGGGTGATTGGCTTTAAATAGCATTGGCAATTGACTTGTTTTATGATAAGAGAAAATCTAACTACAAATGGAAAACTTGTCAATATAGGAAGTGTTTAACTAGATGAGCTCACTCACCAATCCATAAGCTGATTTTCAGGTTTAATTGCAGTGTTATGATGTTTTTGCTTCTCTTTGATATAACTTTCACATATAAGACTAGCTTATAACAGACTAGTAGAGTTCTGCTCAATAAAATTTATCCTTCTTTATTGTTCTCTCTGTTCATGATAATGGCAGTTTGTTGCATTCATGTATGTCGAGTATTCTTAAATGCAGAACATCCCAAAAGAATATTTTTTTAATAATGTGAAAGAGCGCAGCAAACTAAATGTTTCTCGAGTTCTATCTATGATAATAAAGTTTCCATTGCATATGTGTCAGGCATTAGCACAGAGTCATTGTTTACTCATTTATTACAATGAACATACTTCTTCAAAGATAACTTTGCATATCACAATAATACTTCACATTTAATGGATTCTAATTTTATCTGTTGTGACTAATGAATCAGAATGATCAAATTTGGCAGCAGTAGATTATGTTTTCCTTATTTCGCTAAGAGATTTGCAAGATAATAAATTGGTTTATTAAATTGTTGTGTCTAATAAGACTCAAGGTTTAAAACATTTATGCTTTGTATTAATTTCTGCAAATTAAAAACACGAGATATTCTTATAATGGTAGAATGGATCAGTTATTTCATTAAACTTCCTCTTTATAAATTATAGATTAAGTTAAGCTATGACTGCATGGAGAACGAAGAAGTGGACTTTACATTAGAGAATTTAATTCGTGTATAGAAGATGTAACAAATTCATATTAGTGTTGTGCCAGAGGGGGTTCAAGGAGGTCTCTGAGCAGAGGATAACTCTACCTGGACTTTGCAGGCTCTTAAGACAGAAAAGAATTTAAAAATGCATCAAGTTTTATCAGAGGAAAAGACTTATTAGAAAGTAAAAGGTGAAAATCTACATTCTCAAAGCAGAATACCAGCTATCTGAAGAGTGAGAAGCAATGCTTTTCAGGTCACAGGCTCTTCTTTTAAAGAAAACTTGGGCATAGGGAGGTATTAGGGATGGAATCAGCTTGGTGACACAAGAGTTTATGGTTATCTGGCAGGTCTCAGGATTCTTAGGTCTACTTTGTCTCCTCTACCTGGTCCATATGTAACATTGCAAATGTCCCTGTATTATAGGTTCTTAAAATAGCCTTTCTTTAAAAAATGGAAAATAACATTACGTTATCCTTTGTTTAGCCTTTTCTAAAAGTAAATGTGTTAGTACATTGTGTAGGCTCATTAATAGTATAGAAGGCAATTTTCATAAGTGAGTGAATTTGTAGTCACATTAAGATACACAGATTTCTCGAGTTTGGTAGTGATAGGCCTGGGAGAAAAACTGCCCTCGGGAGAAAAAGGTATGAGAAACGTCAGCACAAGACGTTCAGATTAAAGTTTTAGTCTCTTCTTTCTTCTTTTTGTCTGATTTCTACCTATCTTTTATTCTTTTTTCTTTTCTACCTCAGTATGAGAAGGATATACACATGCATATATATGTATACATTATAATGGGTTAGGAGCATTAATATACCATTTTATGCATACGTTTTAATTTTTAAATATATATATTTATATGTGTATATATGCACATATATGTGTGTGTATATGTGTGTGTGTGTGTGTGTGTATAAAATTCCTCTAAGGGGCAAGTAAGAAATGGTTGCAGGAAGTTAATAGCTTTTTCAGTTCTTCTTCTATAATAGTTTGGAATTTACTTCTGATTAGCATATGAACTGCTAGTGTGTCAGTTAGGATTTCTCAAGTTATAAAACTAGTTTGCTCCTGTGAGTACATAAAAAATTTCCTCTGCAACCAAGTTTATTGCTATTAATTCTATTAACATTTTGTTCCTGGAGACTAAAAACTAGAAAACACAAATATAAATTTCCATTCATTTGATGTGATAATTATTTTTTCATTAGAAATCAGTGAAATCTGAATAATACTTTCCTTTATATCTCACTTATAATTAGAATTTTATTATCAACTGCAGAAAAAATTATTGAATGCTCACTATGTGCTTGTGGGTTTACAAAATATTTACATGTAAAAATCTCATTTAATCCTCACTACAGCCCTAGAAAACTAATAATAAAAATAATACTACTAATACTACAATTATTATCATTCCCATTTGCAGAAGAGATAATTGAGATTTAAAGAGACTACTAACTGCTCTACTGGGTAAATTAGTTAAATAGCAGAGGGAAAATCAAATCTCTGTCTCCTGAACTTCATTGAGGTTTAGCTAAAGGCTCTTACTGCTGTGAATTATATAGAAGAAATAGCCAGAAATGTGTTAAATTGTGGAAAATTAGCCCCTAGTAAACATGTACATGGTATAGACTTCTTAGCTACTCAAAGAAAAGGCAGCAGTAATCAACAATGGAGGGTGTTAGAAGAAAAAAGACTTTGCTTTTAAAATCATGCTTTGGAACTGGAAATGAAGCATAAATTAAACATATAAATTTTGGTGACAAACTGAGAGCACATATTTACAAATCTATGAAGGAAATTTGAACACAGCACAAAAAAAACACTATTATGAAAATATAATTATTTTTGTGGCCTCTTAGAAATTGGAAACTTAAAGCCTAACCAGCAGTTTACTGGGTACTTGACAAAATCTATATTGTGATAAAAATAGGATGTCTTTCTTCAAGAACCAGTTTTATTTTTCCTTTTCTTTTCTTTTTAATCTATTGTATTTTGCTCACTGTTTTGATTTTTTTCTATTTTTTTAATAGGTAGAATAAAGTAAAGGAATTGTTTAGTAAACTTAGTTTTGTAAATATCACCAGGTTATGTTCTGGCTTTTGGGATTACTTAAACCATTTGGAGAGAATATATATATATACACACACACATATATATATGTATATATATACACACATTACATGTATATGAGTATATATATAATACATTATATATACATATGTTTTATATATATGTATGTGTATATATATGTATAATGTTGGTGGTGCAGAAACACTAGATGAAAGAAGTTCAGGGAAGGAAAGTATCTTTGCCTTTTAACTCTCTGAGTTCTTAGCCAAGGTCCCTATAACAAAAGACAGATTAACAAGAGAAAAGCATGAAGATTTATTTACCATCAGTTTTATGGGACTTAGAAGCTTTTATAAAACATGAAGAGCCAAGAATTGATTAAATCTGAGTGTTTTTGTGCTAGATTTGGTGAAGAGTATTAACTGTGGACAGCTGTTTCAGAAAAAAAAATACAGAAAGTATGAGATAAATATAATCACTGGGGAAAACAGGAAGACCTGTTCACTCAGATTCCTTTTGGCCTCCCTGTGTCCTCAGAGGTAAGGATGCTCCTTTCCTCTGGGTAGAGGGATGGCTCCTCTCACCTCTCATGTGAGGGAAGGGCTTTAGACCTGCTTTAGGGGAAGATCCAAGAGTCCTCCCTGCACATGCCATTTCTCAAATTCCTTCAAATTAAAATATTCAATAGTAAGGTGTCATATTTTAGGGTAGGATTTTCTGATCCCTGTCAAAAGAAATGTTTTATAATGCTAGGGAGAAATGGTTAAAGAGAAAAAAGTATAGTTTTGATCATTTCTAAACTTTAAAGCAAATGTCAGTAAAAACATGCTACATAAATTAAATCTTGTATCAAGAGTAAATTACGAATTTACATAATAACACTGTCACAAACTTAATATTCAGTGAGTTATGATCCAGTTTATAGTGACTATGAACTTTTCTATACCCTTATCTGTTCCAGTAATTTAATCACTGCTAATTCTCTTTGAGTACTGCAGACAACTTTAGAGGGAGGTGATACCTGGGCTGTGTTTTGAAGAAAGACTATTTATGATTATATAGAAATTAAAGAGGAAAGAGAAGAGGAAGGGGGAAATGACCAGAAGACATAAACATCAGACATATCAATAAACAGTAAGTAATGTGGGTGGTTAGAGCATGGTTAGTTAAGTGTTGTGGAATGGAGATGAAGAAATAAGATTTGGAGGCAGATGGTCAGAAGCCAAGATAATCATGTTAGGAGATGTTACAAGCAATTAATGGTTTTACAAGAGTGGTTTGAAATATTATGGTCTTTGTTTACAAAAGGTTAATTAGGTGGTTAACATAGAGGGTTCCATATATTGGAAATAGAAGACATGGAGGCAAAGAGATGAACTAACATTCTAGGGCAATTCTTGAGGTAAGTAAGAATAACATCTGGAGTTAGGGATGTGAGAGTATTAATAGAAAGACAGAGGTAAATTCCATAGGTATGCCACAGAAGAATCTGCAGGAGAGTAGAAGAAAGAGATGCTGTGGAGTGTGACAGAAGTTGATGAATACAGGAGTTACATACATTTACAGGGTGAACAGTGATGCTTTTATTTAACTAGAGTATATGTTAAAGAGAGTCAAGTATTTCCAAATGCACCCAAAATGCCATAGACAGGCAGTAAAGTAAAATAAAAATATAGAATTCAGAAGAACCTATGTTGAATTAGATAAGTAAATTAAAGAAATTTGCATTCTCTTTTATTTCATCATGGGATATTTGTTATTTCCACAGATACTAGTAAGCACAGCCAAAGTTGAAAACAACTTATCATCGTGTGTTATATTGGAGCAAATGTTCTAAAACAGCAGAAAGATATCTCAGACATGAAAACTTTTTTTTCTGTATTAAAGTATATCTTAGCAAAAATTACATCTTGAGATTTAAATTTAAAGAGGGTATGGCACAAGAACTGGAGGCCTGTGGAGAATCATCAGATAACTATGAGAAAATTAGGTTGAGAAAAGGCCTGAATGTTCATCAGGTTTTTTTTTTTTTTTTTTAAATGGCTTCTTGTTGGATACATGACAATTTTTCACAGTCATTTTCATTGAAATGTCTGATATTAGAGAGGGTGAACATCTCTTTTCCTATGTTTGTAAGATTTTTGTGTTTTTTTTTTTCCTTTTTTAATTACCCATTCATCTCATCAGCCACTTTTCTAACATTCATCTTCTTCCTGTAGACTTGTAACAGTTCTTTTCATATGATTAATATGATTCCTTTACTTTTTTTCCAGTGTGTTGTTTTTTATCTTAAATGGTTTGAGTTGGGTTTAGGTTTTGCCATGTTAAGGATTTAACAACAATGTGAGAACCCTTCAACCACAGTTTTTCAAGAATGAAAATCAAACTTGACAGTGCTTATGTAACTGAGAAAATCCTGAGACTAACTTATTTTTAGATTCTATTTTGAAATTATCCAGTTGAAGCTTCTAGATTAAAGAAAAAAATATTTTAGAAGTCACATGGAGAGTCTTTTCATATAATACTTATTAATTGGATTGTACAGTTTCTCTCCTCTTCTCATTAATCTTTATTTATCCTCCTTCAAAAATCCACACATATCTTACTTTCTTCAACTAACTTCTGTGAATGACCATACCAGTATGTTCTTCTGCATCTTATATTTTTAGCTTTATCTTATTCAGTAGTTTACACTTACTGCTGTAATACATCCTTTTCAGTTGTAAACTGTGTTTCTTGGTATCACATCAAATCAAAGGTGGAAAACAGAAGGTAAAAGCAGCCCCATAGAATATCTTGGGCTCTTGTAGCTGTTCTCTTTGGGCTGTTCCCTCAGTGTTCCTCAGTTACATTCGACATTCTTCATTCTCCTTTTCTATTCTCCATTTCCTATTCTCTGTTAGTCTTTTTTTGATTCTGTTTGATATCACTGTGGGCATTATCACTTATAGCATACTACAAATTTTCTATCACTACTAGTGCCTGATAAACAAAACTTCAAAGTCATTTGTTGCCCAAAATACTCCCATTGCTGGCCATTTCTGTAGCAGTCACAAGAATCATTCTCAGTGGAACCATAGTAACTTCTGGTGAGAACTAATTATGATTACTGTTTTTCTAAAATTTGATGTAATAAAATTACTGTTTCCCACACCCATTCATATCCTTTTACCCTATAGTTTCTTTCATAGCTATTAACATAGTTTTAATATTTTTTTATACTTATGAATTTCTCTATACCTTGATGGCATGTGTCTATTAGAAAACTATGGTGGATGTGTACCTTCTCTTGAGAAACTGACTAATTTGAAAGCAAAGGCTGAGAGGCTGAGAAGCTACACAGAAAGCAGCAGCTGAAAAACCAAGAAGCTGAATAAGGAAAAAGGAGAATAATTATAAAACACAGGCTACAAAGTAGTGGGTCTTGGTAAATTCCACAGCCTTGAGGCTTTAAGAATCTGAATCCTAGGAAAAATGTGAAGCAAATGTTGCCCTGCTTTGAATGGTCTTAGTCCCTAGGTGGGTTGCAGTCATTTCTGAATATCTGGCCTATCTTTGTGTTTATTAATTCTCTATTTAGTTTTATCTAGCCCACTGCTAAATTCATATATTGAAATTTTAATTTAATTGGTAGTAGTTTTCAGCTGTGGAATTTCCATTTGATCCTTTTATTGTAGTGTCCAGATCATTGCTGGGTTTCTCTATTTTGTTGTTTAATTACTTAAATGTATTAATCATATGTTTTATAACACCAGAGCCTCTAAATTCCATTATATTCATCCCAGTGTCTCAAGGGAAGGGTATTGGCACATTCAAAAATGCCCAGAATGCCCAAAATAAATTATATTTCTTAAGAAAATAGAAAAGGGATAATGTGTTAAACCCAAAGAAAGTAGTGAAAAATGAAATTTATGATTTAAAAGACAGTTTCATGGCCACTAAACTTAAGATGTAGAAAATGCTTATATCCTAAAATTTCTTTCATGTTCCTCTGCCTATTTCAAATCCTTGGTAATCACTGATATGCTTTTTTCCTTGCATTTTTACCTTTCAATATGAATTATGAAGAGAATCAAGCAATACAGAAGTTTTGATTCTGGTATCTTTTAATTAGCATGGTTCATTTTCTCCTCATCCATAGTGTCACATGTATCAGTAATTTATCTTTATTGATTAGCAGCATTCCATTTATGGGTCTATCACAGTTTATTCTTTCATTGCTAAAATATTTTAATTGTTTACAAATTTTGGTGATTATGAAATAAACTACTAGAAATATTCATATATAGCTTTTGGTATAAACATAAAATCACATTTTTTTGGATAAATACATAGAAGTGGGACTGCTATAAATGTATATATAATTTATAAGAAATTGTCAAATTATTTTCTAACATTACTATAACATTTTGCATAAATATGCTAGTTCCAGCTCCTCTGTATTCTTTTGTATCTTTGCCAGTCCTTTGGATTGTCAAACTTTTGTTTTTGTTTTTAGTTTTTGTTTTTTTAAAAACTATTCTAATAGACAAGCTATGGATTATATGGTAATTTTAACTGGCATGTACCTAATGATATATAGCATATTTACATGTGCATTTTTACCATCTAATTTTCTTTTTTCCTGAAATGTCATTCAAATCATATGCTCAATTTTTAATTGAATAAATATTTTCTTGTTATTGAGACTTGAGGTAATTTTTATATTCTGGATGCAAATTCATCAGGCATATTTTTTATTAGAGCTTTATAGTTATGCATAGTAGTTGGGTTCATCTCAACAAACTCATACATGTATGCAATTTGTATTCAGTTCATGGATCCCCCCCTTTTCCTTCCCCCTTTCTCTCCCTTTGCTCTCAATTTCTTCCTCTAGATTTCCTTTCATTCATCTATTTATTATATTTGGTTAGCTCTTTTTACTTATGCATAAAGGTGAAATACCCTGTAGGTATTTATGTGTATAACATGATTTTTTAAAGAATTCATTCTGCATTACCTTCCCTTAGCCATCCCTCCACTCTGCTTCTTGATTTCCTTCTACATTACTGATATTCCCTTTATATTTATGTTATTCTATTCTTCCCTTCCCCTTTCCTTTATTGTACTCTAGCTTCTGCATATTAGAAAAGATATTTGACCTTTGATTTTCTGAGTCTGGCTTATTTCACTTAGTGTAATGTTCTCCATTTCCATCCATTTTTGGCAAATGCCATAATTTCATTCTTCGGTATGGCTGAGTAGAACTCCATTGTGTGTGTGTGTGTGTGTGTGTGTGTATTACAATTTCTTAATCCATTCAACTATTGATGGGCACCTGGGTTGACTTCATAATTTAGCTATTGTGAATTATACTTCTATAAACATGGTGGTAGCTATATTGCTACAGCATGCTGATTTCAGTTCTTTTGGATAAATGCCAAGAAATGGGATAGTTGGGTCATATGGTGGTTCCACTTCTAGAAGAATTTTTTGAAGAATCTCCACACTGCTTTCCAGAGTAGCTGTTCTAGTCCCACTAACAATGTAAATCTATCAGCTTTTTTTTTTTTTTTTAATTTCATCTTAGCTCTTCCAGGTTTTTTAGTTTATCCTGTCAGTTTTGGAATCAGCTTGTCATTTCTATAGAAATTTCCTCTGTATTCTGATTATGATTGCATTTAATTATATATCAATTTGGAAAATTATCATTCTAATAATATTGAAATATCATGAAATCCATGAATACCATATTTTCTCTATGTAGGTCTCCTTTGATTTCTTATCTCAATGTGGTGTAGTTTTCTTCATATATATATGATATATATATCTTGTATATATATGATATATATCTTGTATATATTTTTATATTTATACCCAAGTATTCAAAACTTTTGTTGCAATTATAAATAATGCTGTCATTTAATTTCAGTTTCTAATGGCTCATTGTTAGTATATAAATTTTATATTTAATATAAATTTATATACTGATGAATTATTTTTAGTAGCTTTTCTTAGTAATTTGATAGGCATTGTCAAAGAAGACAACTTTTTAGCAGTATTTTGACCATTTTCTATGTACAAAATCATGGTGATCACAAAATGCTCTTCAGGGTCATTGGACCTATCCTCAAAATCAAGACACAGGAAGATGGAGTGTTTGATAAAACTGAAGGGGCTCTTTAGGCACAAACACTCATTACAAGAAATTCATGGAGAGGCCTGAGCATCATAACTTTAGCACTAACATAATAACAAATTAACATAATAAAGTCTATTTTCCCATCATTCAATAAGTTTTTACCACAGTACTTATGTGTGAGTGTGTGTGTGTGTGTGTGCACGCGCGTGCATGTATGTGTATGTATGTGTACCTTCTTTTCCTCTACCTATGAAATTCCGTAAGGAGAAATTTCATAAGCAGAAGTATTTGGAATTGAAATTTCTCACAGCAGGTATCTCACAGCAGGTTATTTTTATACCAAGAAAATAAAATGTAATGCTAAAAACTAATTTGTATATATTTAGTTTTATTAATTTTTAACCATAAGAAGGAGTTCAGAGGTTAAATATTTGATCAATGTAAAACTTTTGCATTTAAGTTTTAAAATACCAATTGAGATCGTGTGTGTGTGTATGTGTGTGTGTGTGTGCTGCTTGTTGTTTTTGTTGCAGGTATGTTTCTCTTTTTGAAACACTAATTGAATATACTTCATTTTAGGTTTCCTCAAGAACTAAATATGGGGAAAATAAGTGCTGAAATTATGTGGACTCTTTTTGCTCTAGATATGAAATATGCACTAGAAGGTAAGTACAAAGTCTATACTTATTATAATATTTGGCTTAATTAAATTGTGATTTATGTTCTTGACTATAAACGTAAGGAATTAATTCATTAAAACATTGACTATTGTGATCAGCTTAGTTTAAAAACATAATTCCATGTGGTAGGAAGATAAAGGTCTCAGAGTATTTGAAAGTCCTAAAGAAGTAGCTATGTACATTAATCAGGTGGCCTAAATTGCATAATGGATAGTTCATTGTAGGGTGATGATAACACAGAAATATTTTATGGCAGCTTACTCACTAAGGCTGCCGTATGGAGAAGTGGATGAATAGTACAGGCCTGGGTATTTATTTATATGGACTTGGAAATAGTATCCATAGGAGGCAGGTGAAAGTATGACCAATACTCACACAAGACAATAGCAAGAGTTTTCATCAAAACATTCCACTCTCAATAAATCCAAGTCATACAGTATAAAACAAGAGAAATACAGCTCTAAGTTCAAACATTTCTAGAAATATTCTTTGAGCACCTGTTTAGAGTTAGTGATAGAATCATAAATCAGCTTCTTGTCTTCTAAGAACTCACATCCTACAGAAAAATTTCTTTGTACTTACTCAGCAAACATATATTGAGCTCACAGATACTAAATTAGTATGAGTATACTCAGTGTGTGGGATACAGCAGTAAATGAGATAGCCACAGTCCCTGCCTTCAATAAGATTATGGAGAAAGCTTCAAGTATTGCTAGAAGCAAACAGTTGCAATGTGGAGTAGTCAGGTAATGGTGATGGAGTGTCCAGAGGAGAAGAACCTAAATCAGACTTTGAAGAAGAGGGCAAGACAGGCTTTCCAGAGGAATATCCTCTAAGAAAAATTCATCTTGAAAAAGACCTAAATGAGAAGTATGAGGAAGAAACCTCCTGGGAGAGGACCAAGAATTAACAATTAGTACAAGCATAAGGTGCATTTGAGAAGACAGAACACAGTAGACCTGACTGGAAAGAGGTAGGAAGAAGTGAGTTTGGGGAAAATGACAAGGACCAGCATACAGAGCCTTGTGGGCCAGGATGAGGAATTTAATTCTCCACTAAGAGAAATGAAAGACCACAGTTATCAGCAAGAGAATGTCTTATTCAGATTTGCAACTTAGAAAATTCATTTTGATTGGTAGGGTAAGCATGATTGGGAGTCCATGCTCACTGGGCCATTGCTTTTTAACTTTGCTCAAATGGAAGCTTGAGGCTAGCAGATGCAAAGCAAACATTCAAAGTTTTCCTTAATTGAAAATTAAGATACACAATAGTTTTTAAACTGACTTTCTGGCAAGGTCAAGATCTCCCACCCACAAATAGAGAGGTTTATCTAATCTTTAAAATTACACCAGTATTGCTCAGAGGTACAATCTTCTTATTGTGCAATGATATGTTCCTTCTCCAGTGTATAGATGGCCAAGCCCTCTCTACCTCTGCCTCTGTCCCTGCCTCCTAACAACCACATCCTTTTACACCATTCTGCTGTAACTGTCTCTTGGGGATCCAAAAAATTCTCCTAAACATCAGGCAAGAACCACCAGGCCACTAAACAAGGAAGTTTCTTAGGATGATATTTATTCCCCTGGCTCTATCCCCTTAACACCCCTACCCTCCTTGAATATCTATCAAGCATTTCTAACATTATGGAATCAGCACAGAAATCTTAACCTCCTCTGTCAAAACCTATGTTATCTCCCCTACTTCCTATTGGAATTATGCGCATAACACTTATCCAGTTACTTAAGCCCAGCTTGAGGGGATTGTCATCAATTCCTGTCTTGTCCTCGCCACATTCACAGTTCATTCCTCCATTAGGGTTCTTACACCAGCTGTTCTACTGCCTGACTTTCTCTGCCCACCAACCTTCACAAGCAGCTGTGCAGGACTCAGCAGATGTTACACAGTGTCTGTAATTGCCAAATAACTTTGTTTTAACCTTCTGTATGACAACATATTATTGTCTTCTATTTGTTTATTTGTGGTTATTCATTTGACTATTTCTTGTGTGTCTTCCTCACCATGTTGTTAAATCTTGTCTATGATTTTTATCATAATGATGCCTAGAAAGTAAAAGCTACTCATTAACTACTCATTGAACCAAGGCTTTTCTGGGTAATCTCTTTTCAATGGATTAGTGGAAAGGGTAATGAAGGAGATGTGCATTGGGGATCTTTTGCTACACGATCTTAGAAACATTCAAGTATTGTGTTTCATTGTCCTCAACTGAAAAATGAAAAGTGCCTGTGGGATCAGAGGACTGAGTAGTGGGTAGGATGGCTCCCAACCTACAGTACAGAGCACCTGACTATTTGCAACTATTTTAAGCAGGCACTGGTTGCTAGTACACTTTTGGCTGGGCTGAGTCCCTATTTTGCTTACATAGAAACACATGTGCAACTACTTGAATATTTTATTTTATGTTATCTTTACTTTAAAAAGTAGTAATTTAGCTGGGCACAGTGGTGCACACCTATAATCCCAGCACTTTGGGAGGCTGAGACAGGAGAATCGTGAGTTCGGAGACAGCCTCAGCAATGATGGGGCACTAAGCAACTCAGTGAAACCCTGTCTCTAAATAACACAAAATAGGGCTGGGGATGTGGCTCAGTGGACAAGTACCCCTGAGTTCAATCCCTGGTACCAAAACAAAGCAGTAATTTCAGACAAGTATAATATTTATGTTAAGAAATATAAACCTCAAGATTTTAATATAATTGAGACAATGAAATTAGGAATGCAATAGGTGAAATACCTAAAACTTTGGTTGCTTATTGATTATGGGTTAATATTGTATTCAATATAAAAAAAACCAAATGCTGTGGTTGTATCATCAAAGAGTGGCACAATTTCAAGGAGTAATTAAGATTTTGTGATTTTTCTTGACTTTTTGGAGACAATAATCTCTTTCTGAACAAGAATTTTTGTTTGACTTCCTAACATATCATGTAAGTCACTTATTCATATAATTCAATAGTTGCTACATTTTCATATTTATACCTATTTCAGGAAGGCAGAATTAGTAATATGAGGAATCACTTGGAATGCAGTTAATGGTTTATCCCTCTTCCATTAGAAGAGAAGGCCTTTTTTGTTTCAGGATTGTTATCTGTCACCTTTGTATTCACTGGATCTTAATAGAAATTCAATATGTATTTATTTATTTCAGTCAAACTGCAATTGGGACAACCTTGTACAGAGAACCTTGCAGGCAAAGCCAGGATACTCACTATGCTCCAACTGAACATGTATAAAGATTTGAGAGTCTAGGGAACACGATTCAGAAAGCTTTATCATTTGACTTGCTGTACAGCTTGGATAATTCATGCATAACCTTTCCAAATATTAGTTTTCTTATCTATAAAATGGTGATAATAGTTCCTAGGTTGATGTGAGGATCAAATGATATTTTAATGAACTTTGCAAACTCTGAATCACTATGTTGATGGAAGGGTGATGCTGCAGTTATGCAAAGGGAAGAAGATATGTCAGTCTTGATATGGTCCCCTGTCGGGGTCATTAAAGGTTTTATCTTCTAGGAGGAAGTTTACAAACACATGACAATCTGATCACTATCTCTTTTTCTTCCTTTTTTGCCATTTCGATCTAGTTAGGTGACTTTAAGAAACATGTCTTTATTTTAATGTGGAATGAACAATAATTATTAGAGAAAAATGAGAACTAAGAATATCTCAGGAACTGGAAAGCATATACTTAAAAAGAGTCCTCTAGCAAGCTTTTTTGTGTATTGATAGTAATGTTCTTACTCTGCCAATTTGCCTTATAGAACACTGTACAATTAATTGACTGTACAGCGGTGCTTCAAGCTGCTGACCTAGAAAGACTCTGGGTTGTGATTATATAATTTGGGCTACATAATTCGTCTTGTGATTAAAGCATCTGAGCCTGACTCGTGAGCAACCTCTGATGAGGTCAGGTCAACAGAGCAGAGCTGGCTGGAATTCATGGACTTGCAGCTTTTGGGTGTAGCTTATTGTTTTACTTCACAAACTCATCAGCTGCTACTAAAAAATCTAATTAAAATACAAAACAATTTCATCCACAACTTTGCTCAACCTATATGAGCCAACTTATCTCATTTTCATACATGACAATAATCACCTTACAGATTTGATAAACAATAAGTGATATCATCACTATGCAGTTAAATTTTATTGAATGAAAATATGATAAACTGTTTTAGAGAAAAAAATTTACTCATTGTGAGAAAAGAGAGTATATGAAGTAAAAAATGTTCCTATAAAATGTCTTATTTTATATTGAAATGGATTGGCTATACAAACTTTTTAAAGAGTTTATTCTGAAGATTTCTATAGTCTTTTCCCTGGCAGGTATAAATATAGGTTTTGCAGTTATTTAGATTGAGATTTAACTTTAGGCTTTGCTGCTTTTCATTCACTTATTAGTGATGACTTTGGGCAATCTAGTCAGTTTACTAATCCTGATTTTGCATTTGCAAACTAGGGACAAAAATACATAATTTATAAAGGAGTTGTAAGAAAGATACTAAGATTAGGGAGAGTAATTTTCTAGCATGTAATAAATATTCAACAAATACTTGTCATTATGGGAAGAGTGAGGATTATAATTTTGTAAACAAGAACCTGGGAACAATTGATAAAAATGTCAGAATGTCTAGATGCTTGTAAGTGACTAAAATGTTTCACTGGTAACTCCAGAGCCCTGCAAACGTATTTGTCATATTGGTATCAACCAAACTTGGTTGCTTGGTGACTCTTAAGTTGAGCACTTCCTGTATAGCACCTATTTGTGTAACATATGTCTGTTTCTTCAAAGTCTTTATAAAGTCCCAAGAGGTCCCAAGATAGTGGCCAGATGGTAAGTTGGGTCCACAAGAATTCAGGGGGTTCCTAATTAACAATTCTGTAAGAGTGTTTAGGATTCCTTAAGCACTTAACACTGGTTCTTAAATGGGTTTTCGAATGGGTTTATAGTTGAGCTTCAGGTTGTATTCTGAAATTACATCCATATTTGAGAGTGAGTGGGGTGAGGAAAGGGTATCTATTTTACTTGCCAAATTATCGGGTGATTCCTTAAGTAAAAGAAAACAAAAGTCACTGAAAATGAATTAGTTTAAAATGACAGAAATTGAATTGGTTGCAATATGTAAAACACAATCATCTTTCACCTGGCATTAATTAGTAAAATCTCTCAGATCAATACTCCTCAAACTTCACTGTGCCCAGGAATCACGTGGGAATTTCATTAAAATGCAGTTTCTGACTAAACAGACTTGGAGTTGAGAGGGAAAGCTTTTCTTCATTTCTAACAAATCTTGAGGTAATGGTCACCACAGCTGAGTAGCATCAAGGCTTCAACACTGTAGTTAGATGTAATGTCTAATTCTGGTCATTCTGTCTTCTTATCACTAATCTTTGTCATCCGTTGCTTAGGTATCCTGTTGGACCTCACCACATGGTGATGATTCTCAGACTGGCTCTTTAATGTTTTTCACAGCTTACCCTCCTAATATGCACAGCTATTGCCATGAACTTTGTATTTACTGCTTCATGTGCCATCCTTTTTTGACTTATGAATGTTTGTGTACTGAATGCCTTATGGAGGTGCTTTCCTCCCCTCACATGTATATTGAGGGGCTTCTCTGAAAAAACTATGATCTCTTTTGATTGCCATTCACCCAAATATCGGTCCTAGATCACCTAATGAATTTAAGAACATTGTTCTTGACCATGTCACCACATAGATAATGGGTCCCAAAAGACATGGTCTGTCTCTCCTGGTCTTACTAGCCACCTTAGTTATAGAAAGTTAACTGAACTGTTGCCACATAAGTTTCTCTAGACTCACTTTTAGTGTTCTCAGACCTGACATCTTTCTGGTCAACCTTATACTTGGTCTGCCTCAGACTAGCGATTTCATATGTAGCATCTTTCTGGCTTACATGCTGATCCTCAGGACTACCACCACAAATCACTGGTTGCCAATTTATCTTGATCCTCATCTTTTGGTAAAAAAAAAAATTATTACTTTCCCCAGTTAATATTACCTCCTTGGCAACAACTGACGTTTCTTATTTCTATATACTGAGAAGTATGACATTGATGAAAGAAAGTATAAAAGACACAACTAAATGGGAAGATATCCTGTGTTCATGGATTAGAAGAGCTAATATTGTTAAAATCTTCATAGTAAACATTTCAAAATATCATTTTTATGATATTTATAGAATTAATGCAATCTCCACCAAAATCCAATGTTGTGCTTCACAAAAATAGGAAAAATTAATCATAAAGCTCATATAAAGCCACAAAAGAGCCTGAAGAGCCAAAGCAATGTTGAGCAAAAGGAACAAAGCTGGAGGCATCACAAGTCCTGATTTCAAAAATCTACAAAACTATAATAATAAAAAAGTGGCACTAACATTCTTCTAAAGGCACATAAACCAATGGAACAGATGAAAGAGTCCAGAAATAAATCAACACATATGTGGTCGAGTAATCTCTGCTCTGATAAGGTCACCAAGAATACATAATGAGGAAAAGATAGTCTCCTCAACAAATAGTGTTGGGAAAACTGGATATTAACATGAAAAACAATGAAGTTGGACTCTTATCTTGTATCACATAAAGAATTAGCTCAAAATGGATTAAAGACTTAAACATAAGGCCTGAAACTCTAAGACTCCTGGAAAAAGGAAAAAGGAAAAACTCCTTGTCTTTGGTCCTAGCAATGATTTTTTTGGATATGACCTCAAAAGCACAGGGAATAAGAGCAATAATAAGCAGGTAGAAGAACTTTAAGTTTTTCTTCACAGCAAAGGAAACAAGCAACAAAATAAAAACACAGCCTATGGAATGGGAAAAAATATTTTCAAACTACATATCTAATAAGTTGTTAATATCCAAAATATATAGGGAAATCATACAACTCAATGGCAACAATACCTTGATTAAAAAAAAGGACAAAGGACCTGAACAGAGATTGTTCTAAGGAAGGCATACACATGCCCAAAAGGCATGTAAAAAAGTGTTCAGCATCGCTAATCATCAGAAAAATCCAAACCAAAACCATAACAAGTTATCACCTTATACACATTAGGAAAGCTATTGTCAAAAAGACATGAGATAAACTTTGATGAGGTGGAGAGAAAAAAACCCTTATGTGCTATTGGCACAGACTTGTGAAAAAATGAAAATGGAATTATCATATGACCCAGCAAGTTCACTTCTGGGTGTCTATCTTGAGGAGATAGAATCAGTATCTCAAAGAGATACCTGGCTGCCATATTTTTGGGCCATTATTTGCAAAAACCAAGATATGGAAATAATGAAAGTGTCCATCTACAGATGAATGGATAAGAAAATGTGTACACACACACACATACACACACAAATGGAATAATATTTAACCACAAAAAGAAGAATCTATCATTTGCAACATGAGTAAAGCTGAAAGTCATTATGCTATGTAAAATAAACAACACTCAGAAATAAAAATATTATATATGAAATCTATAAAACTTGAATTCATATAGACAGATGGTAGATTGGTAGTTGTCAAGGACTGGAGGTTGGGAGAAATATGGAAATGTTGGTTAAAGAGTATAATCTTCTAGTATGAGGTGGAAAAATTCTGTGGATCTAACATACAACATGGTGAGCATATTTAACATATTTGTATACTTGAAACTTTCTAAGACAGTTGTTCTTAAGAATCCCTACCATACACACCTGCAGACAAACACAATTTTACTTCATGAAGTGCTCTGTGATAATTAACTTGATCGTGGTAATAATTTCACACTGTATATGATGCCATTACATTGTATAACTTGAATATATTTAACTCTTATTTATCAATTATACATCAGTAGAGATGAAAAAATAGAAAAGGAATATGTCCCTACTAATTAGTGTTAAAATGGAAGAGCTGGTATGAATGTTAAACTGGGAATGGAAGAAAATCATGGAAGTAAGACAAGTTAAAGGTGCAAATTATTTGGTGACAATCGAATTTTAGAATAATTTATAAATAAAAAAAAAGAGAGAAGAAATGAAAAACACTTCTTAAGGAAATCAAAGAAAGAAGAGAATGGCCCACGACAAATTCATAAGCCTGAAACCCACTGAGAGAAAAGTAGAGGAAGATGTTGACTCAGTCAACAAGGCATAGGCCCTTATGTTAAGGAAAGCCCACAGAGTCCTTGGTAACAGGGGAAAACCAGCCCCTTTTGCTAAATAATATAAAGCTTTCTTATTTTATTTAATCTTCTATTAAAGAAAAGGTAGATATACATACTGCATTTGAGTCAATTCATTTTTCATTGTTTTGCCTTGGAGTCAAATTCTAAGAAAATGAATTTCCTGCAATGTTTACATCTTTCTTTGTCTTTATTTATTACTTTGATTGGGACAAAACTCAGTGATTTCTGAAACACTTAATGCTTTTCTATACTATAATGCTGCATAAACCAAATATTGTAAAAGGCAGATAATTAACTTGACTATTATGTTTCATTTATATTAAAAGAATGGATTCAACTGGAGATGTGTGTAGAATTCTGCACAATACTGTTTTCCATACTTAACACTTCAGCATGCTTTATACATGTTTTGAAGATTAAGATGTTTTATTGCTTTTTAAAGCAGAGTGGATGGTTTTACAAGTGCCATTTTCTATTATGTGAGATTATGAGTTCTTTGAGGGACAGGACTACATAGACTATGTTTCAGTCCATAACACAAGCCTGGCATGTAGTAGGTTTTTGTTGTTGTTGTTTTGTTTTGTTTTTTGGGTACCAGGGATTGAACTCAGGGGTACTCAACCACTGAGCCACATCCCCAGCCCTATTTTGTGTTTTATGTAGAGACAGGGTCTCATTGAGTTTCTTAGTGCCTTGCTGTTGCTGAGGCTGGCTTTGAACTCGCAATTCTCCTATCTCAGCCTCCCAAAGTGCTGGGATTACGGGTGTGTACCACCATACCCAGCTGTAGTAGGTATATGATAAATATTTAACTAAAAATCTAAAGTGCACTAAAACTGTGTATATGAATGTATATGTATAGATTAGTAACAAAAGAATGATTTTCTTTTAGATCAGGGCCAAGGATTGATCATTGTAAGTTTCTATGTTTTCCAGTCCGTTCTGGGTTAAAGTACATTGTTACTCACTTTAATTGCCCATACCGATATTTGGACAACAGCACAATAAAAGTTTCACTCAGCTCATCAGAATGCTTTCCATTGGGTGAGCCTTTAGCATTACTGCTTATCTAATGGCTTTCTAATATATAACAGTCTACTTTATGTTAGCAAGCATAGCCCACATGTGAAACAGAGTCAAATTTTAATCATCAAACATATTTCTGGGCTGGCTAATAAAAATCAACTGTCAAGCCTGTAATCCCAGGAGGATTGCAAATGCAAGGCCAGCCTCAGCAACTTAGTAAGGCCCTAAGCATCTTACTGAGGTCCTGTATCAAAATAAAAAATAAAAGGGCTGGAGACATGACTCAGTGGTTAAGCACCCTGGGTCCAAGCCCCAATACCAATAAATAAATAAGTAATCGACTGTCAGCCTATCCCATCTAAAATCTAAAAACATTCCATAAATCCCCTGTTACTTAATGGGGAAATAGAGGTTGGTGAGAGTGGATGTTGAGAACCAAGCTAGATAAATGTATTTTGGCCCCACCTTCTTGGCTTGTTATGTTTCTTGTTTGTTTTGTTCTATTTTTTTCATTTTCTACTTGCTCCACTGCCCATGTACATCTACTGAACACCTGGTACACTCAGGGCTTTTCAGCTAATTGCATGCTCTGTGGTGTTTGGGCCGTCCTGGTTACCTTTTCCCAAAGATCCAAAATCAAGAAAAGAAAGGAAAAGTGCTAAAATTAAAATATCTGCCAAAATACATTCTACTCTCATGTATATCTAAAAAGAAGAAATAAAATTTTAAAAAAGTCAAACCAATGAAAAATATTGAAAGCATAGTACAATTAATACCTATATAGTCTTTACTTAGATTAAAAAAAAAAATTAGGAGGGAGGAAGTGGCAAAGAAATCCTACATGCACTGGTAAATTGGAAGTGGCCACATGGGAATAAAAGTCAGAGACAATGAAATAAAACTAGGATTGAACTACCCTCTGTTTTTTAGAAACTCAGGAGATCCTTGCCTCCCTTTCTCCTTATTTAAAGGAAAAGCCTCTGTGTTCATTCAGTTGAGCTAACCTGGGCAGCATACAGCCTCTTTCACACTCTCCTCCTCTGGCAGTTCCATTTCTTTTGTCCCACCTCCTTTCCACCCCAACCTGGTAATTAAGTTGAAACTACTTTTATTATGTTCTGGGAGTAGATAGATCTTGCAAGCATTGTGTATAATTGATCTAGAAACATGCTGATATAAATATTTGGCTTCTAAATAACAGGAAAGAAAAACAGACATCCAGGAGTGTTGACAATGCTGTTATTCATCCTAACCTTTAACTATTTATCAATTCACCCTATTATCTATTTCGGTAGGATAATTAAAATATTTTGACCTGAGTAATATACTGTGTTCCTTTGACAGACATTAGAATAAGTATGTAATTAACCCACTTATTCTGAGTCCAACTCAAAAAATAATTAACAGTGACAAACAGGGCTAAGCTAACTTCTGAGATTATAAATGTGGTCTCACTAGCAGTATAAGCAAATCCATTTGCTGAACACATGCCTGGTGTGTTCTCAAATTAAGTTAAATGGCTTTTTAAATCTGTTTTCCCACAATTGTGAACTTTAGCAGAATTTCAGGTAGATGGAAATTAGTTTCCAGAAGCCCAGTGACCTCCTTTATTAGAACTGGGAAATGTGGGAGAGGGCCCAGAGCCACCCTCAGGAGCCTCCATGGTTGTCCAGCCAAGGGGAGACCAGGGACTGCTACCTCTAGCCACTGGGGATCCCAAATTCAGGGCAAGAGTCACTCTAGAGACACCAGCGCGAGGCAGCCCCACCCAAGGGCGGCTTGGGTCCACCCCAGTTCCGCTCCAGAGTTCCTGGGGTCCAGCAGGAGCTACAGAGGGCCCAGATCTGCCCTCAGGAAACCCCACGGGTGTCCAGCCAAAGGGAGACCAGGGACTGCTAGCTGCTAGCCACCAGGGAGCCCAAACTCAGGGTAAGAGTCCATGCAGAGACCCCAGCGCAAGGCAGCCCCACCCAAGGGCTACCTGGGCCCACCTCAATTTCACTCCAGAGTTCCTGTGGGCCAGCAGAAGCCTCAGAGGGCCCAAATCCACCCTCAGGAAACTCCACAGGTGTCCAACTAAGGGTTGACCAATGCGGTCCCAGGTCTCACTTAGGCAGGGTCACAAGCAAGACCTGGGCCCGCCTCCAGTTCCACTCCAGAGTTCCTGTTCACCAGCAGGAGTGCAAGAGAGGGCCAAAACAGCCCTCAGGGTCCCCTCAGGAGCCCAGCCAAGGCCACTCCCACTTCCCTCTAGAGGTACATCCACTACCTCCGCCACCAACTTTAGTGGCAGTAGTGCCCATCTGGGGACACTAGGGGTACAGAAGTAGCTCCAAAGTGATACACAGGTAATCTGGAGTGTCAATACAAGATTATAGGATAGAAGCCACAATACCTCAGATTGGTATTTCAAGAAAGGAAGATACACAATCAACATGAAAAAAACAAGGGAAGAAAGTGCCCCAAATAAACCTCGATACCACTATAACAGAATCCATTGACAGCACAGTTGATGAAAGGTCAGAGAAAGAATTCAGAATGTACATAACTAAAGTGATCAACAAACTAAAGAATGACATAAGTGAACAATTACAGACAAAAATTGATCAATCCAACAAAGAAATAGGTGAGCAAATAAAGGCAACCATTGACCATTCTAACAAACAGTTAAGAGAGCAATTACAAGTAGCAAAAGATTAAGAAAGAGCTAGAGACCATGAAAAAAAATACCAGTCAGAAATTCTTGAATTGAAGGAAACAATAAACCAAATAAAAAACTCAATAGAAAGCATCACCAGCAGGCTAGATCACCTGGAAGACAGAACCTCAGATAATGAAGACAAGATATACAATCTCGAAAATAAACTTGACCATACAGTGAAGATGGTAAAAAATCATGAACAGAACATACAAGAAATATGAGACAGCATCAAAAGACCAAATATAAGATTTATTGGGATAGAAGAAGGCACAGAATTTCAAACCAAAGGAATGCACAATCTCTTCAATGAAATAATATCAGAAAATTTCCCAAATATGAAAAATGAAATGGAAAATCAAATACAAGAGGTTTACAGGACACCAAACGTACAAAATTTCAACAGATCTACACCAAGGCACATTATAATGAAAATGCCCAATATACAAAATAAGGATAGAATTTTAAAGGCCACAAGAGAGAGGAACCAGATTAAATATAAGGGGAGATCAATTTGGATCTCAGCAGATTTTTCAACCCAGACACTAAAAGCCAGGAGATCATGGAATAACATATTCCAAGCCCTGAAAGTCAATGGATGCCAACCAAGAATCCTATATCCAGCAAAATTGAGCTTCAGATTTGATGATAAAATAAAAACCTTCCATGATAAACAAAAGTTAAAAGAATTTACAGCAAGAAAGCCTGCACTACACAGCATTCTTGGCAAAATATTCCATGAGGAGGAAATGATAACCAACCATGAAAATTTACAAAGAGAGGAACTACATTAAAGGAAAGACCATTCAAAAGAGAAAACAATTCAAGGTAAAAACCAAAAACAAACCAAAATGACTGGAATTACAAATCATATCTCAATAATAACCCTGAATGTAAATGGCCTAAATGCACCAATTAAAAGACATAGACTGACAGACTGGATTAAAAAAAAAAAAAAGACCCAATGATATGCTGTCTTCAAGAGACTCATCTCAGAGGAAAATATATCCAGAGACTGAAAGTGAAAGGGTGGGAAAAAACATATCACTCACATGGACCCCGCAAACAAGCAGGCGTTTCCATCCTCATATCAAATAAAGTGGACTTCAAACCAAATATGGTGAAAAGAGATAAAGAAGGTCATTGCATACTTGTTAAGAAAATCATACATCAACAAGACATAACAATCATAAATATCTATGCCCTAAATAGTGGAGCTTCTATGTATGTCAAACAAATCCTTCTCAAATACAAGAATCAGATAGACCACAACACAATAATACTTGGAGACTTTAACACAGCTTACTCACCATTGGATAGATCCTCCAAACAAAAACTTAATAAAGAAACCATAGATCTCAATGAAACTATCAATAATTTAGACTTAACAGACATATATAGAGTGTTCCATCCATCAACGAGTGAATACACTTTTTTGTCAGCTGCACATAGATCCTTTTCCAAAATAGATCATATGTTATGTCACAAAGCCAGTCTTAGCAAATACAAAAAAATAGAGGTTCTACCCTGCATCCTATCTGACCACAATGGAATAAAATTACAAATCAATGACAAATTAAAAAACAGAAACTACTCCATCACCTGGAAACTAAATAATATGCTATTGAATGATACATGGATAACAGAAGACATCAAAGAAGAGATAAAAAAAATTCTTAGAGGCAAATGAAAACTCTGATACAACGTATCAAAATCTCTGGGATGCCATGAAAGCAGTGCTAAGAGGAAAGTTCATAGCACTAAACTCATTCATTAGAAGAAGTAAAAGTCAACAAATAAATGAATTGACTCTTCATCTCAAAGCCTTAGAATAGGAAGAACAAATTAATACCCAAAGAAGTAGAAGACAGAAAATAATCAAAATTAGGGCTGAAATTAATGAAATTGAAACAAAAGAAACAATTCAAAAAATTGACAAAACAAAA
>PVHX01022976.1:0-26626 GCA_004024805.1 Geosciurus inauris
ACTTTGTGCACTTTAATTCATGGCACTCCATTTTACTAATTGTAATGGTGCCCTCTTTGGCACTTTTCTTTTTCTTATCTTTTTCCAATCCACTAGCAACCCTGCTGGCTTGACTTTATGAACATACCTAGCACTGAGCATTTCTCTCCACCTCCACTGCTATCACCCCTGCCCTTGTGTAAGCCTTTATTACTCTTGCTTGGCTCACTGCAATAGCCTTCTACTTTTCCTGCTTCCATGGCTGACCTCAGCAACCAGAATGAGCCCTCTAGAAACCAGACTATGAAAATCCTGAAAATCCTTCATTAACTTCTCATCTTGGTCAAAAGAAAAGGGGAGCGGTTGCAGTGGCGCACGCGTGTAATCCCAGCACTTTGGGAGGCTGAGACAGGAGAATCGCAAGTTCAAAGCCAGCCTCAGCAATGGCGAGGCGCTAAGCAACTGAGTGAGACCCTGTCTCTACATAAAACACAAAATAGGGCTGGGGATGTGGCTCAGTGGTCGAGTACCCCGGTACCAAAAAAGGAAAAAACGAAAAGGGGAAATCTTGGCAGTTGAGCCCCAAGTTACCTAGCTATCTCTAGTACTTCCTGTTCTCCCTCCTCCATGATGCACATTTCTGATTCAGCTACATTAACCCAGTTGCTCTCCGTAGAACCTACAAGGCATAATCTAGCCTCAGGAATATGAGGCTGTGTTCATCCCAGAGTGTTCTGTCCCCATCATCCACATGGCTCCTGACATATTCTTTCCTGTCAGTTGTCAGATGCCACTTAATCAGAGTCCCTTATTACTGTATACAGCATCTTTTTAAATTTTCTCTTTACCTTGTTTTATTGTTCTTCATGGCACTTACCACCACCTCATACACTATATAGTTATTTATTCGTAGTGTTTCTTCCCATTAAACTATAAACGGGAGAACAAGAACTTTGGCTGCTATAACCCCAGCTTCAATAATAGCTGGTATTTAATAGGTGCTCAATAAAACTTTCATTGAATGAAATGATTAATAAACAATATGTGCACATCGAATATTCATGTTTATCCTCTTTTCAAAAGTAATAATAAAAATAAGATGTACAGAAAGACTACTTGGTAATCTGAGCTAATATATAGCATATAATTTGTTTTTATTTATAGTGTCCATGTATTCCATACCAGGTGTAATGGGTGCCAGCCCTGTAGGAGTTCCTGTGGCAGAGCAGGAGGCGGTGGCTTAGAGACCTGGCGGGTACAGCCTGCGGGTAGAGCTAGGGTTGCAGTGGGGCCCGGCCCCGCCGGGGCAGCCGCCACTCCTCCATCGCTCACCGCGCATGCTCCTCTGGGGCCAGGCTCCCAGCCCGCTCCGAAGCGACCCGGCAGGGCCGGGGCGGAGTCGCCGGGACACTTCCCGGTGACTGGCTGCTTTGGTTGGCTGCCCTAATAGCCTGAGCAGAGTTGCGGTTACCCGCCCTCCCACCAGGGCCGCCCCCCTTTAGGTCCCCTCTCTGCACCCCACAGCCTGCAAGCAGACACCGCGACACGGGACTGCGGCCCGGGAGGACAAGCGCCGGGTGAGTGCCCACCCCAGCTGTATTGTTGGGTGCGATTGCGGGTCTGCGTGGAGGTTAGTGGCTGCTTGCTTCCACAGGCCTGGAGAAGGGGTTCAACGGCCCCGGGTGCTGCGTCCCCGCGCTCCTGGGTCTCCTTGCTTGGCCCCCTGTGCACCTTACCTGCGGTATCTGAGGGTTCTTTTTCTGCAGCCGGTGACCAGAGGCTTCTCCCAAGCACCCTGGATTAGAGGCTCTCCGAAGGAGGCTTGCCTCACTAGCCCTTGAGCTCTCTCCAGTTTCCTGGACAGGCTTGTCACAGGTCAAAGAAACTGCTCAGATCCCCTATTCTGCGGAGACAGCCGAAATGCCTGAATGATTCTCCGCTCTCCTTCCTCGTGGTCCTTTCCTCCCGTTTTCTCTCTCAGGTAGCCTGCCTTAAGTCTCTTAATTTGTTATCCTGCGTGGTCAAAAGCAGACTTGAGCATCAGTCTTGGTTAAAATTCCCAGCGATATTTTAGTTGAACCAGTTAGCACTTTGTTCCCTATGCCGGTGTGGCCCCAGTTTCCTGAAAAGTGGACTTAATGGTATTGCCATAGGGTTGGTAACTGACGACGCAGCCAAAGCTGTTTAAGGTCTGACACACTGCAACAGCTTAGCAGTTATTGTTGCTGTTCTTACTAGAAAAGTAAATAACAAGTTGCATTGGGGCCTTCTCTTTTTTGTGAACTGCTGGACCGCCACATCCCATCATTCAGAGCCTATATTGTGCATCTAATATGTGCTTGACATTTGGCTTGAGTCCTGGGGATACAAAGATAAATCAAATTTAGGCTTTGCCTTCTTCCCTGGAATGAAATGAAGGCAGGTAGGCAGGCAATTAACTGATTATTAAAAAGTAAAAAGAACTGAGATAAAGGTGCTAGGAGCCCAGAGTAGCACCCTGAGTTCAACCTAGAGGACTCCTCCTCCCTGCCCCCGCTTTGAACTAAAAAATCTCTTCCTTGATGAGAATTGCTTATTTAGTATTTTTAGAAATAAAGTGTTGTGCTGGAAGGGAAATTAACTGGGAAACATTGCATTGGAGTAAACTTGAGCTGTCACCATATGGAGTGTCCCCTGCTCTGCTGGTCTAGGTTCTTTAGAATAGACACTATGTGGACAGCAGCTGCTGTGAGAATCTTCTGTATTTTAAATTGTGGTAATATTTTTTTTTTCCTTTTCAGTCTACTCCTTATTGTGTAGTTGTAATGGAATTTGGGGAGGTCGTATTTATGATAAAAGGTAGCCCAGAGCTTGACAGCCCTTCCTAACTGCATAAAGAAAGATACAGGTGTAATTAAAAGCAGTGAGCTTATTTGCCAATCCAGACTCAAGATAACATTCCTTCCTGTCTAGAATTTCAGGGTTCACTGTTGCTTAGAAAAATAAGTCTAGGAGGAATTGCATCAGCAGAAGGGAATCAATTACTTTTGCAATCTCCTAAGAATTAATTTCTTAAGACCTGTGGAATACTTGGTTTAAACCGAAGACTTTTTTTTTTTTTTTTTAACAATAGTGTTGAGGTATTATTGACACACAATAGCAGGGCATATTTAAATTGTAGAGTTTTTAAGTGTGACATAGATATTTACCTCTGATCAATACATTCAATATTATGAATCTAAAAAACAAAAAAGTTCCTTGTGTACCCCCTTGGTAGTAATCCCTCCCTCCTGCCTCCTTTCTCCCCAGGTATTGGTCTGTTTTCTGTCAATACAGATTAGGTTGTATTTTTCAAAATTCATATAAATGTTATCAAACAATATTTATTTTATTTGTCTTCCTTTTGGGGATCTTTTTTATGCAGCAAAATTATTTTGAGATTTGGCCACATTTTTGTGTGTTCATTCCTTTATATTGTAGTATTCATTCCTTTATATTATAGTTCATTCCTTTATATTAAGTAGTATTCATATAGGATAATTTATTTATCCATTTGGAACATTTGGGTTTTTCTAGTTTTTGGCTATTACACAAAATGCTACTGTAAACATTTATGTACAAATTGTATGGGCATGTACATGTATGTCTTTGTAAATGATTGTGTTTGTTTTTTAAAAATGTAAATCCCAACATTTCCTCTAACCATCTGGGTATCCTTAGGAGAATCACATCCCTTCAACTTTACTAACCTCCAGTCTTTGCTATGCTGTCATTTTGAGTCAGAAACTAGGATGAGCTTTGTTGATGGTTGCAGAGTTTCAGGAAAAGGAGCAGGTGACTTCTTTTGTTTATCCTTTTATCCTTTCATGGCTTTCTTCCTTTCATTTTTTCTCTCTTGAGTGACAAATTTGAGTCCTGACATATCATTTGGGGGCAAGAGCAGAAGTGAGTAGATAATTGGAGTCAAGAGCTAATAGTGACCAAACTTAAAAATGTTTAAATCACAAACAGAGAGAGAAAAGTGGAAAATTAATAGGCTCCAAAATTTCAGGGCACTCCTTTTTCTCATCTTGTCTGCTTCTAAGTTCTGCTTCCTGCTATCTCTCTAGGAACAATTTAACTTGGTGGTGAGAGGCAAGTGATTGTGCTGGGTTCCAAAGATCACATGTCATTTGGGGGTGACATGTCAGAAGGGTTTGTTATTTTATTTTATTTTTTTGTAAAAAAGATGTCTCCTGTTCTCCCTCCAGATACAGCTAGTCATTTGCTTCATATTTGTCTTTCACCTAACTTTTACTTGCCCAAAACCTGGTTCAGAATGTTCTATAGGTACCTTAATCTACCAGTGCATTTTTGTGTAGTAAAATTTGGGCAAATAACAATTAATTTTTTAAAAATACAGAGTGAAAATGCAGTTCTTGGGGTTGGTGGTCTGTTTCATCCTCGGGATTCTGCATTTCGAGGGGCCCAGAGGGAAGGTGGCAGCTGTGGATCCTGAAGCATACATGAATGTAGTAAGTTTCTCAAAGTCACATACTTTTAGAATACAACTTATGGTAAATGTTACTTTCTTAAATCTAGTTATATGGGCTACATGAGATACTCTAATATCTTTATAACTCATTATGTTTTTTCTCTTTGTCTGAATCTTAGATTCTGTTTGCTTTTCCCAGTAAATGATATATAGTTAATGAACCTCATTGACTGTTGGAAGTCTCACAGAACTTATTGCAAGAACATTATTTCAGAGTGCTAGTTTTAGAATATAGTAAAAAAGGATCATTGTTCAGAATGTTCAGGGAACATATTTAAATACAAAAGTCAAAGTATCTGAAAAAAGATTTGTTAGAAGAAATAAGCAAAAATAACCCCTTGATTAATGAATGCATTTCAAAGTTATTAATTGTAAGTAAACAACAACATCTGGAAAATTTTCATTTGGGTATAAAATATTGGAAAAATATAGACTAAACAAAACAGCAACTTTAATATAGAAAATGCAATTATCCAACTGAAGAATCAGGTAACCTTGGAGACTGAGCAAAATTTCATAGTAACCAAGAAAGTATGGCCCTATAATAATAGGGTGTTAAGGTTAAGTTCTTGTCCCAAAACTTTTCTTTTACTTCTCCTTCTTTTAACAAATTCCTTCCCATAAAATAATAAAATTAAATCCTTCCAAGTATTTATGATAGAGAGGATAATAAGTACGTATTATTACATTAATCTGTTAATTCATCCATACTTTGTCCTTTCTCTTTCCAGAGTGAAATCATCACTTACTGGGGGTTCCCTGCTGAAGAACACCTGGTTGAGACAGAAGATGGGTATATTCTATGCCTTCATCGAATCCCTCATGGGAGGAAGAACTATTTTGACAAAGGTATAGTGTTTTCTGAAGTGAGATAGAAGAGCTCTTAAAAGTAGCTCTTAAAAATAGCATTGCTGGAATTTGGCTGGTTTTAATGTCAGAAGTCAAGTTCAGATTTAACTGGAAACCATTAAAATGGGATGAGTTTTAGGCCAAAGTGTTAAATGTGTTGTATTTATTCCAAGCATAGAAAAAATGCTTTTAAAGAAGTAAGGATGACTCAACTAATTTCATATTTTGCTTAAAAGTTCACAGATCAAAATCCTTTGAGGATATAATGAAATGTCTCCTTTCTTTGTTTTATAAGGAAGCATCATATTTTATGAAATGTTTTGAGTACTAAGTAGAATATATTCACATAGTCCAAAAATCAAAGAGAATAAAAAGACACACAGTGAAATACCTCCCTCCTATCTTATTCCTTATTTCTCAGTTTTTCATGTATCCTTCTGAAATCTCTTTATCTTTTTAACTCCAAAAGTCTCATTAGAAATAAATACAGGCAGGGATTTTTATTTTTTTACTTGCCTCCTTTTAAATTCAAAAGGGGTCATATAATGCACATTGTTTTGTTCTTTGAATTTTTTGCTTGGTATCTCAGGGGTCTTTTCATACAATACACAGAACACTTAGTCTACAGATACATAGTATTCCACTCTGTAGCTGTATCGTGACTTATTTAACAAGCATTCTATTAATGAGTATTTGTGCTATTTTCAGTTTTCTGTTAACAGATATTGATGCTACAAAAAACAAAAAACAAGCCTTTTATGTATGCAAATTTATTTATAAGATACATTTTCAGAATTAGAATTTTTGGGTCAGAGAATATATGGATTTGTGGTTTTGATAGATATTGTTAAATTGCTTTCTGTATGTATATTTATAATTAAATGAGAAAAAATGTGTATATATATATATAAAATATTATTTTATTATTTTTTTATTTTTTGGTACTGGGGATTGAACTCAGGGGTACTCGACCACTGAGCCATATCCTCAGCCCTATTTTGTGTTTTATGTAGAGAAAGGGTCTCACTCAGGTGCTTAGCCATTGCTGAGACTGGCTTTGAACTCACGATTCTCCTGTCTCAGCCTCCCTAAGTGCTGGGATTACAAGCTTGTGCCACCGCGCCCAGCTATATATATCATTTTATAAGACAAACAAATCTTTGGTTTCTGATGCAGTTGAAGGGATTTCTCAACAGACTACTTGAAATTGTGAAATGGATATAAGAATAAGATATTTACTCAACCATTTCACCATATGTAGCCTATTCTTTAACATTGTCCGTTTCTAGAAACTTTCTTTCAAAGTAATGGTTTAGATTAAGGTAATTAGGTAACTATCTCTTCTTCAATGGAAGTTTTATATGGGCAGAAGTGCATTCTTTACCTCAATTTCTTCCCAAATTGTTAAAATAAACTTAAAACTCTTGTGTTAACATGAACTTTGTATTTCTATATACTTTGTTCTTTTTTTTTTTTTTTAATATTTTTTTAGCTGTAGATGGACACAATGTCTTTATTTTATTGCTTTGTATGTGGTGCTGAGGATCGAACCCAGGGCCTCACGCATGCGAGGCAAGCGCTCTACCGCTGAGCTACAATCCCAGCCCTATACTTTGTTCTTAATCTAATATTATTTACCTATTTTTTCCTCCCATAAATTCTAGCTAGCAAAGGGATTTAACAATGCTTAAGTGACTGTGGATAAACATAATGTTCTTTTTGAAATTTAATTTCTTACTCTTAAAGATTTTTAGAGTTCATAGCTACATGCTATTAAGATTTCTTTTATAAATGTGGTAAAGAACGGGTGATGAACCGCAGTGAGGGCTTCTCGTTTTCCTCTGCTCAGAACACACACAGCATGCATTTTATGCCAGTGAGCATATGATTTTTATGAGCATATCTCTTTTTATTTCCTTTTAAAGACAATCCTGTATACTAATTTCTGATCCTATATACAGAAAAATATGTATTGATTTTTTCCCTCTTAAAATTAGTTGACAAATATAATGTAAGTTATTGTTTAAAAGTGTTCACACACACTGACAGAATGTATTCCCTCTTGTCTTTCTGTGTCCACCTCCCAATTTTTTTTCCATACACACAAGACTCTCTGCCCAAGGTGTATGTATCACACTTGCAGGTGAAGGTATGGTGCCCTGGAATATGAATAAATTAAACATGAGTCTTGATAGGAAGGAAGGAAGGAAGGAAGGTCTTAGTGCCAGAGCTGGGTCTGCCCCTGACTGCTCATGTGCTTCACCACTGTGTGTCTGGGAGTCTTCCTCTGTAACAACAGTTGATTGACTGGGATGATCTCAAAGTACCTCTTTAATTGTTATCACCCTCTGGTTCTCTAAGTTATATTCTTTATTCTTTTTTTTTGTGGGGGCAGGAGTGTTGGTAGATGGGGAAGTGGGTTCTTTTGGTCTTCAGAATGGGGAACATAGACTAAAAGTACTCTGAGCTAAGTGACTATAGCATTAGATCCCCTTCTTCTTTCTCTGTTCTGATGAGGTCCCTCACCCCCAGCAAGGGATCACTGACATGTATATCATGCTTGCTGAGCTAACCTCGGAAGCAACTTTTCAAGGAAATCTGTGATGAAGAACTCAGTTCTCTAAAAGAATGTGATCTTCTTAAGAACTGCATAGGTACTTTTTGAGGTTTGCTGGCCCAAGACAAAGCATGGGGCAGAGGCTCTTACTGTCTTTCATGTCTATTCAAGAGCAGTGTTTCTAGTGCTGTTTCTTTGGTTCATTGAAAAGCCAAGTAGACAAAAAGAATACGTAAGTCTTATACCCAAAACAGAACTCATCTTCCTGTCTTGTATGCCACTTCTCCTGACTTCCTGTTTAGAGCATCATTACCCTTCCAGAGACCTGGGTTGGAAACTGTGGAATCATTCTTGATGCCTATCTTCAAGCAGCTGTAAGGTCCTCTCTGGGCCACTCATGCTACATCCCATCACTTCATCACTTTCTTGCTTTCCCTGACCACACCTTAAGTTCTTGTTACCATTTAACTGGGCACTCAAAATAAACTCAGAAGCTGAGGGAGGCCTAAATGGCTTTCATTTTCAAGGCCCCATATATTAAAGCAAAGAAATAATTTCAAAATGGGAATATGGAAATTTAGTGATTTAAGAAATGAATGCTTTTAATACATACAGAATAATGCCATACATCTGTACTATTTACAAACAATTACAAGATATGTTAAAACATTCATTTATTGGGACCCCATTCCTTGTGGAACATGAGTTTTCAGCTAAATGGTGAATATCTTGTTGTAGTGGACTCCTCCAGTGGAATCCTGTTGTGGAATCCTGTTGTAGTGGACTCCTCCAGCTGTGTGCATAGCCTCACTTAGAGGTCATTGCAGGTTTTGCATGAACACAGGGCTGGCCCAACTGCTTCCTCTGTCCGTGTCCTCTGTAAGTAAGCTCTGCTAACTGCTCTCCACACTGCCATCCTCTCTGTTCTCATCTATCTTAAGTGGTTTTACAGGATGAAGTTGCTTAAAGCCCAGCTAAAATGATGTGATTTTGCTAGGCAACAATCTTCAGGGGTCTAATGGGTGAAGACGTGCACCTTTCTTAATATTCTTAATATTCTTCCTGACCATTGTCTGTACCTTTCACCTCCATCCTATGTGGTGGTGGCTTTTGGCTACTTGGATTATTTGGGTGTTGTTTTCCATGGGTAAGCAACTTTCTCATCAAGTGTCGAGCTGCTCTTGCTATTTGCTAATTCTTTAAAGGAACTGAAATTCAGAAATTAACCATTTATGGGGAAGTGATTCTATTTTTCATCTGCTCAGCCTGTTTTTGAAAGTCATAGTACTTAAAAAATTTCAGGTTTCTGCTTGGGCTCTCTTATTTAGAGAGCTTCTAGTTGTAACACACTCCCCTGTGTGTGTAGATCCGAATGTATCTAGACCTTTGTGTCCTAGGCCAGCACCCTCACTTTGCAGAGTGAGACAGCTGGGTTCAAAAGGCAAAAGAGATTTGCCTCATGTCAAATGGTCATCTGCTTTCTAGTCTGACTACAAATTCAGAGTTCCTTAATTTGAGATTGGAGCCTTGTGTAATCAGTATTGAGCAAGTTGATCCCATGATGGTCAATATATATTTTTTATTTGGCTAAAACAAGTAAGTGCTGGTTGAATATTCAGCTAGGACAGAATATTAAGGAAATTATATATCTTAACTCATTAGACCCTTGCATTGTTTATTTTTAATTGCAGCATTAAAAATAAAACACATTAAACAGCAACAGCAACACAGATTACTCATTGCCTAACTGGGAAATCAGCCAAGCAAAGAAAGCATCAGAATGGACCGTTTGTCTCTGAGCAGTTATGCATCTGATGGCCCAGTAGATGAAGTGGCATTCTGGGCACTAAGGACCTGGAATAACTATGGTAGCATGCAAGAACATGCCTCTTGACTGTGGCCTATGCAGACTTTCCAGGGGTTGTCCATTAAGCTTTTGGAGTCATCCTTGGAAATTCACAGCCGGCTTATGAGTTAAGTCTTTGAAAGGGAAAGTCATCACCCTGTGTTGCTTTGCTTGTTTATTTTAGTATGCTGAATGGTTTCTGGATTTTTTCCTTCCTTGCAGAAACTCTTCCTTCCTAAAGAATCCAGTTTTTAAAATAAAGGCTCTAACAAGCTATATGTAGACCTTCACTATCTGGTGTGTAATTCCTTGCCCACAGGGGCACTGAGCAGATGTGAGTTCATTAATCAGTGCTTGAGCTTGGGCTGAGCTGATGCCCAGGCTCAACAGGGCCTCTGATATGCTTTGGGTAGGGACATGCATTCAGATCCTTTTCCTAATGGGGGAATATACCTCAGTGTCAGCTACACTGTTTGTCTCATATATCCAAGTTGGGGCTAGGATAGAAAAGGATCAGGGTAGAAAGGTAGAGTGTATGCTCCTCCCTCCCCCAGCCCTCCTCTTCCTCCTGGCCAAGTGCTAGAAGTCACTTTTCAGGGGGATTTCCCCAGTGCTCAAACCAGGTCAAGCGCCTGGGGCTACATATTCTGAGTTCTGTTTCTTTCATATCAGTTAAGACAATAAACTTAACTTAGGTAGGCAATACATAATGTCTATGACCTTTGTCTTCCTCACTAGGCTATGAGCTTATGGAGGCTGAAGACTTTTCTGACTCAACCCAAGGCCTCAGTCTGCGCATGAACCCTCCTGCAGCCTTCCTAGGACTGGGTGCAACAAAGCATTGAGACTTCATAGTATCATTGCTTTGGGCCACATTTGGGTTAAGGATTCCCTATGTCTGGTTTCCAGGGCAATTTGTGGATTTAAACCTGGAAGCTATATTGACTCAGGGTTAAGTATGAGCACATTAAAAGTGACAGCCTTGGGCTTAAATTTTGGTTCTACTACCCTAACTAGCTGTGTAACTTGTAACTCCTTACTTTGGATTAATGAAAGTCTATCCTCCCCCAACTTTTTTTGTGTGTGTGTGTGGTGCTGGAGAGCTAATCAAGAGCCTCGTGCATCGTAGGCATGTGCTATACCTGTCAGAGTGGCTTATGGACTTTGGGTTGGTACAGAGCCAAAGGCCTATTTTTCTAGGTATTAAACTTTTCTGAATTGCTCAGTGGTATGGACCATCCTGGGAAGTATAAAATGAGGGGCAATACTGATTTTGCATCACTCAGTATGAAGTAGTGGGAATGTGTGTGTACCCTATCCAAAGTTCTTATTACCATTTTTTTCTAGAACTTGCCATTGCCGAGAAAGAAGGGTCCTTCCTGTGGGATATGCAGGCTCCTCCCAAATTAGCAAGGAGCCCTCTGGGTTGGGGGAACCAGTGAACCTTGACTGTCAAGCTGGGGAGAGCCTTGTAGTTGTGGGGCAAGGCAAAGACTTAGCACCTTAGAGACACCCAAGGAATCATCTAGAAATGTGAAATTCTGGGCCTTACTTGAGAACCCTAAGAGATGGACCTCAGGGAACTGAAGGGTTTACAAGCTCCCCAGGGAAGTCTGATGAGCTGCCAGGTTTAGGAGTCACTGGGTAGGCTCTAAATGCTTATATACATAAAATATTGCAAACAATTTCATAAAGGAGTTTGGAGATCCTCTGAAAACCATATATGAGAATGTTAGAACTTAAGAACTCTAAGGATAGACGGAAGCAAGGCTAAAAGGATTCTTGTGGAGTCGTCTACCATAACCTTGAAATAGTTGTATCCCTCCCAGCCTCACCCATCCCCAAAGAGTCCATCAGTGAGTGGTGCAAGGCAAGCATGGGAGCTCTGTTGCTTGCTGGGGTATCCTGGCTCCACCATTGCTGACCCTGAGGCTGTGGCCAGCTTCCTTAACTACACTGTGCCTTGGAGTCCTCATCTGAAAAAATGAGAATAAAGGCTAATTGCTGACTGCATTAGAGTTCTGTGACTGCTTTAACAAATTACCACTACCAGTGTGGCTTAAAACAACAGTCCCTCCCGCCCCCAAGTATGGGGATTGAATGTTGGTGTGCTTTACCACTGAGCTACTTTCCCAGCCCTTTTAATTTTTTTAGTTTGAGACAGAGTCTCCCTAAGTCACTGAGATGCTTGCTAAATGGGCCAGATTGGTCTCGAATTTACGATTCCTCCTGACTCAGCTTCCTGGGTTACTGGGACTATAGGCACATGCCACTGTGCCTGGTATCATTTATTATTATTATTGCTTATTTTATTCTATAGTTCTGGAGGTCAGGGTATCAACAGGGTGCTGTTTCTTCTGGAGCCTCCAGAGGAAGATGGGTTTTCATTACCTTTTTCAGCTTCCAGAGGCTGCCTGTATTCTTTGGCTCCTGGGCCCTTGCTCTATCTTCAAAGCCAGCAGTGCGCACCTTCCAATCCCTCTTTGCCTCCAGTACTGTCTACCTTTGATAAGGACCCTGTAGTTACATTGGGCCCACCTGGTTAATACATGAGGATTGCCCCACTTCAAAATCCTTACCATATTTTTTAAACTCCTTTTGCCTTCTAAGGTAATACATTCTCATTTTCTGGGAATTAGGATGTGGCCATCTTTGGAGGTCTGTTATTTCATTTACATCACACTCAGCTGTTAGGTGACTTAGATGATACACATGAAGTACTTGGCACAGTACCTAACACATGGTTTTTCCTTGCTGTGATTGTGATTATATCACCATTTCATTTTATCTTTCCTCACTGTGCTTGTGTTCTAATGATATTTTACTTCATTGACGTATTTTTATTACCAGGAACTATTATTTATTGAGCTTTTCCATGAACACCCGTACTATAGAGAAGTTGAGTAAGTCCTACAGGATTTCATAGCTGGTGAGAACTAAGGGCTGATTCATGCTAACAACCTCAACTTTGGCCTCCTTCCTCCTTGCTCTTGGTTCTTCCCCAAGCTGTTTTTATATAAATGCTTTAGACAGCAGTGGAGTCCCAACAGGACGCAGTGCCATGGCAGAGAAGGTTAGTGCCTTGGAAGGGAGAGGAACTCCCCCCCCCACACACACAGGTCATCTTCTTCCTGTGGGACCACATTCGGTTTCATAGCCTGAGTAATCTCACTTCACTTCCACCTATGGCACGGCCTCATCAGGTGAGCAGCACCGCAGTAAGCCACCACTGGGCTGCTTCTCTTAGCCATCCTGGTGCTGCTTAGGTGACCATGACGAGGTCACTGGCCCCAGCCCTCCTAGAGCCAACTACACTTTAATGATGAGTGAATTTTGGTGATTATTATTGTCACTTACATAGAAGTTTATACTTTCAAAGTTTTTTTTTTTATCTCTCTCTCTCTCTTGCTTTTTTGTTTGTCCCCTAAGCTGGATTTGGGTCTTCCTCATTGAAAGCAAGGAGCCTTCCCATAAGATTCTGTGTTCACCACAGTGCTTTGCAGATAGAACTTTCATAGCAAACTTCATCTCATTAATGTAGCATTAAAATGAACGTTTAAAGGGAAAGAAAGAAAGCAAGCAAGCAGCTGTCTGATTTGCTTTCTATTGTCTTCCCCCAGGAAGAATGCCAGATGTGTGGCCTTGAAGTGCAGAGGACTGCAATTTTGTGATTAGCAAATCTTAGGAGTCATGAATCTTGGTTTGGGAGTCCTACTATTTTAACTACATGGGGGAGAAGCACCCCTGTGCTACACAGCTCTAGAGCATACCATTTATATAGTCATGGATGTGAACAATGCCTCCTGGAGCTGACTACCAAGACCACTTTGCATCAGAAGAACTGTCATTTAAAGGCAATTTACTAATTGACAAATATAGTTGGCCTTCCATAGTTGTGGGGTTTGCATCTGTGGATTCAACCAACCAAAATTGGGTCTGTACTTAGCATGTACATAATTTTTCATTATTCCCTAAACAATACAGCTTAGTAACTATTTACAAAGCATTTACATTATATACATTATTTAGAGCTAATTTAAAGTTTGTAGGAAGATGTGTGTGTAGGATATATGCATACACTGTGCTATTGTATATAAGGGACTTGAACATCCACAGGTTTCGGTATCTGTCCAAGGAGTCCTGATCCGATATGCAATGGATACCAAGAAGCCACAACATGTATTAGTACATGAGCAGAAGTAAAAATGTGTCAATTCACTTTTAGCCTCATCATCCTGACAATCATTCTTTCTATTTTTCTTTGATATTTTAAACTCTTTCTCATGGGCATACATTAATTTTGTATAATTGTAGTCTAGTCTGTAATTTTATATCTTGTCTTTTCTTTTTCTTTTAAAGTTACATTATAAGTTTCTCTGCGCCATCACAGTCCCTGTCATTGTTGATGGCTTAATTATTGCACCATGTGGATTGCAATTAATTATTCAACTGCTTGACAATTAGCTTATTTCCAGTGTTTCACTGTTATAAAAATATGGGCAGAAGGCAAAGGTTGCTCCCATTCTTTCACTTTGACCTTTGTGTCAGTCCCTGTGCTTGGTACTTAATGACCTGTTAATTATTTATGAAATGTAGACTGGTTAAGCAGATTAGTAATATGAACTAATGTACTTGAACTCTTACTGTGTGTCAGACACTTTACTAAGAACTTTTCATATAATATCTACATCTCATTACTTCCTACAAGGTACACATTATCATTTCCAGTTGGCAGGGATGACCTAGGTTTCAAGGAATGTTTAAATACCTTGCCTAATGTGCTACATTAGAACTGGGAAAGGGGCTGGGATTGTAGCTCAGTGGTAGAGTGCTTGCCTCGTATGCATGAGGCACTGGGTTCGATCCTCAGCACCACATAAAAATAAACAAATTACAAAAATAATATTGTGTACATCTACAACTAAAACAATATTTAAAAAAAAAAAAAAAAAACTGGGAAAGGACAGATTTGAACCCAGGTTTGTTTGACTCTAAAATTCAGTCAACTCTGTGAGGGTAGTGTTTTTCCCCTCCTGATTTTGTTCTCTGCTGTGTCCCCGGTGCTGGGAAGGATGCCTGGCACGTGGTTGGTGATGAATAAAAATTTATATGAGGAGTGACTGAATGGTCTTCAGCACTATAAGCAGTTTGAAGTCAGGTTTCTTTGCCTCCCAAGTCTTTGCTTTTTTATGCTGTCTCAGGTACCAATGAGTAGAAAACAAATTCATATGAGCACACATTTGTGAACTCATATGCATGGGATTTTTTTCTACTTAACTCTTTATTCATTATACTTGAAGAATTTTTGGATTTTTATAGTTTTAGAGAAGTTTTAGGTTCACAGAAAAATTAAGCAGTAGAATGGAGTAACCGAGGACTTTTGGTTACTTCCAAATTTTGGCAATTATGAATAAAATTATTATTGATAAATACCAATACACAGAGACTTCCCATGCCTCCTGCCCCCATACATGCATAGCCTGCCCCTTTATGAACATCCTCCAATTGTATATTTATTATAGTTGATGAACTTATATTGGTGCATCATTATCACCCAAAGTCCATAGTTTACATTAGGGTACACTCTTGGAGTTGTACATTCCAGGGGGTTGGACAAATGTACACTATAGTATAGTATACTACTATAGTATTATTCAAAGTTTCACTGTTCCCCAAATTCTCTTTGTTCTGCCTATTCATTCCCTCATTTCCCTCCCCTAACCCTTATGAGCCACATCCTCAGCCTTTTTTTGAATTTTATTTAGAGACAGGCTCTCACTGAGTTGCTCAGGGCCTTGCTAAGTTGCTGAGGCTGCCTTTGAACTCATGATCCCCCTGCCTCAGCCTCTGAAGCCACTGGGATTATAGAGTTCATTTCCTTTGAGGACTGGTTAATACTTCACTGTCCATATTATACTTCACTGTTTATATACACCATGTTTATTTATCCATCCACCTACTGAAGAACATCTTGGTGACTTCCAAATTTTAGCAACTATGAATAAAGCTACTATAAACATCCATGTGCAGATTTTTGTGTGGAAATAAGTTTTCAAATCCCTTGGGTAAAATCCCAAGAAGCATGACTGCAGAATTGCAAGGTAAGTGCTGGAGTTGTAGCTCAGTGGTAGAGCACTTAGCGCCTAGCATATGTGAGGTACTCAGTTCAATCCTCAGCACCACATAAAAATTAAATGCATAAAATGTAGGTATTGTATCCATCTCCAACTAAAAACATATTTAAAAAAAAGAACTGTATGGTAAGTTATATTTAGTTTTTGTAATAAACAGCCAAACTCATTTCCCATGTGGTTGTATCATTTTTCATTTCTACCAGCAATGATGAATTATCGTTCCTCCACATTTGTGCCAGCAATTGGTATTATCAGTGTTTTCAGATTTTGGCCATTCTAGTGGATGTACTGTGGTATCTCATTGTTGCCAGGTGTGATCTTTTCCTATTGCTTTATTTTTTTTAGCTATCATTGTGAGACACATAATTACTGGAGCAAATTGTGGAAACACTTGGTATGTTCTTAAAAATGCATTCAAATTCTCTTCGATGATTAAGTCAGTAAGCTTTGTTACCAGACATGCAAAAATAGTCCATTTTGCTGCTACCTTGTCAGCACTGTTTTTTTTTTCTTTTAAATCCTTACTAATGTTACAGGAGTACATTAATACTTCAATGTTTTAATTTCTTTATTTGATTTGGGATCGTTCAGCAATTACCTATTTGGCAAGATATCATGTTTGTTTTGAAGTTGGGACTACTACCTCCTAAAAATGAATGTGTTTCAGGTCCCAAACCAGTTGTCTTTCTGCAGCATGGCTTGCTGGCAGATGCGAGTAACTGGATCACAAACCTTGCTAACAGCAGCCTGGGCTTCATTCTGGCTGACGCTGGTTTTGACGTGTGGATGGGGAACAGCAGAGGGAACACCTGGTCTCGGAAACACAAGACTCTTTCACCTTCTCAGGATGAATTCTGGGCCTTCAGGTATCTTTCAGTTGATTACAACTTGAGTTTTTCCTTTCATGTTCTTATAGAGGATGCATAGGGAACTCAGCAGAAGAGCCCACTAGATGAGTAACTGTGAAATTATGTGAGAGGGGACATAGATGCCTCTTGAAAGGTTTTAGACCTTGCCAGGAATTTAATGAGTAGCAGTAAGGTAAAGTATAAGTAAATGAGTATGTTAAGAACTTAATTCATGGCTCAGGGAGCTGAGGCAGGAGGATCTTGAGGTCAAAACTAGCCTCAGCAAAAGCAAGGTACTAAATAACTCAGTGAGACCCCGTCTCTAACTAAAATACAAAAAGTGTTGGGGATGTGGCTCAGTGGTTGAATGCCCCTGTGTTTGATCCCTGGTACCCTCCAAAAAATAAATAAAAAAAGAATTCAATTCAGTTAGGAATTCTTTTGGCATTCCTGGTAGTGTGGGAACTTCTGGGTAAATGTATCCCCATAACCTTTCTCCATTCTCTATAAACATATACCCCAGATGTTCACTTCTCTTCAGAAATCCTCCTCTTCTCTCTTTTACTTCTAGCTCTACTCATTAGTTGCTGTATGACATTGAGTATGTCGCATAATCCCTCTATGTCTGTTTCCTTATTTATAAAATGAGGATAATAAATACCTATCTCATAAGGTCATTGAGGGCTTAAATGATAGGATACCAGGAAAGAACCTCCACAGGGCCTGGCACATTGTTATGCCTGTGGTAGCAGTTGGCCCATCTATCCCCTGACGATACACACACTCATGCGCACATACACATGTGGTTCAGGGCTGCATCTTGGTGTATCAGGTTCAGAGAAGATTGGCAATCTGGATATCTCCAGACTCACTTCCCATTTCTAAAACTGGAGCCTCTTTAAGGACATGAAACACAAGAATGAGAGCTTTTACCATGGTGTGTGAATGTGTGTGTGTGTGTATTGTGATACTATTTGAAATAGTGAAAAATTGAAAATGACTTGCATACACATCATCAGTAGTGAATGGAATGATTGGACAAATAGAGTGTGGTATATTAACATAATAGGATGAGATTAAATAACTGAAACTCCAGGTACCAATGTGGATGAAGCCAGGTACAGAAGAGTAAATACTACATAATCTCATATATACAAAACATCTACAATGGGTGCAAAAAATTTGTGGTGTGAAATATTAGTATACATAAGAACTTTTGGAGGCACTAATAGAGGGGAGTCCAAGAGGGCTTGGTGGTCCTGGTGATGTTCAGTTGCCTGAAGTCAGTGCTGGTTTACTCAGCTGTATTCAGTTTGTGATAATTCTCAAACTTCATGTTTAGTACTTGTGTGCTGATCTATTTTATGTACTTTTTCAATGTAAGAGTTTCTACTTTGTGTTATAGTTTTGATGAGATGGCAAAATATGACCTACCAGCTTCAATTAACTTCATTCTGAATAAAACCGGCCAACAAAACGTGTATTATGTGGGTCATTCTCAAGGCACCACAATAGGTATGTATATAATGAAAATTAGAAGTTTAGATGTCTTTATTGCAAGACATATTTAAATTTACATATTTGTTTTTAAAAGTGAAGTAAAAAAGTAATTTTGGTTTAAATATGTTTTTTTTTTTTTTTTAGTGCCAACCAGAAATCATGAATAGGGCTAGAAATTTGGGTAATATTATATGGAAATTCAGACCTTAATACAAATCACCAAATACAGTATATTATTCTCTTAAAGTTGAAAAAATTAATGCAAGCTACATCCTATCATGTATTTTCCAAGTTAAGCAACATAGGATGTGAAAGAGTGGATAAAAGGAAGTTTCCTAAGGTCAGAGACTTCAAAAAGTAATCAAGAAAATGTGCTAACTTTTAAAATTAATTGGGCTGCTGGGGGTATTACTCATGATAGAGAGATTCCCTAGCATGTGCAAGGCCCTGGGTTCAGTCTCCAGCACTGCATAAATACGTAAATAAATAAATAAATAAATAAATAAATAAATGACTATAACTACCTATAAGGGTGATAGATTATACTTCAAAAACAAGCAGTTTTTAAAAGCTATATGCATCTTTTATTTATGCTGATTATAAAAGTAATGTGATTTATTACAAAGAAAAATAGAAAAATTTGCAAAGTTTAAAGAAGATACAAATTACCCATAATTCTAACAAGTTAATTTCCCTAATAAGAGCCTAGGGTCCTATCCCATAATTTATTTAGTTGTCCCTTTTAGTGTGCACTGTGACTAACACCTTTGTGTTCACATCACATGGTCTCCTTAGGATACACTCCTGGAAGGAGAATTACTATTTGAAAGGTATGAATACTTTTAGCATGTCAATGTATATAGTTCAATCATCTTGCTCTCAGAAAAATGGAGCTGCACATTCTTGGTTTATATTTCTTCTTTTATGACTAATTTACTTATATCGTGAGCTCTGCTATTTTCTAAAGTGACATTTTGGGGCCAAGTGGCAAGAAATGACCTCAGACAAGGCTAAAGGATATCTTAAAACTAAGGAACTCTAGATGTGTGTGCTCCTTTTGAGTCATCCTTGGTGTCTTTACTGTGGCTGTGAATTGGGGATGGAGGGAGGTGGTGGGAAATGGAGGTGGTGGACGACAGAACTATAGAAATAGAGTCTTCTGGTTCATATGTTTAAAGGAAAAGGGAAGATCGTCTGTTCTCCCAACCTGGATTTCTTCCCATGCATATGTAGATTGAGATTTGGAACAAGTACTTAAAAATGCTCTATTTGCTAGTTTAATCAAATTCAGCCCTTGCACACACAAAGGCTTTTTGCCTCTTGAGGGCAGAATTGCTTGCATGGTTCTCAGGCTGTCATTGGAGGGCCACGTGAACCCTTCTTGCCTTCTCTGAGAAGGAAGTTCCAGAAGGTAAACTTTCTATCTTCCTTTTGTTCCAACAGGTTTTATAGCATTTTCACAGATCCCTGAACTGGCCAAAAGGATTAATATGTTTTTTGCATTGGCTCCTGTGGTTTTAACTAATTTCTGTGAGAGCCCTCTGTACAAATTAGGAAAACTGCCAGATGTTCTCCTTAAGGTAATTGGGCCCCCTTACCCCACAGATTTCCTCTTCTGAGTTGAAGAATGTTGCCACCAGAGGGGCAATCTGTGTCATCCTCCTCTGTGTTTGTTATTAGAGAGTGGGTTTTTCCTTCTCCCTTTACCCCTACCTCCCTTGAAGGAGAGCCCAGGGAGGTATATTATTAACTGGGCTGCAGCCACGTGTATCATGATTAGCACATAATTAGCCCAGCCTCCACCCATCACACAAAGAAAGCAGTTTAAACATTTGTGCAGTGCACTTATTGCACAAGTTGAACCTATGCACAGCCATAGGCAGGAGCTAGGAGCTAGGAAATGTGTTGTTCCCACATACCCATCCCTAGCCACATTGAGGGTGATTTAATGACATCATTTTAGTGTATTTTATAATATGCCCCTAGACATAAGTTAGTTACTTCCTTGGGACTCAGCCCTAAAGCTGTGAGGCCCAAAGCTCCATCTGAAGAGGAAACAGCTTTCATGAGGAGTTTTAAGCCTACTGAGGCCAGATGGTCCATCATTCGTGTGTTATATGTCATATATACCAAACAATTAAATGCATTCAAACACAAACACGCACATGCATGAAATCTTGCACAGAAATATATACAGTCAGGTGCTGTATAATGACATTTCTTTCAACAGGGTATCACATGTTTAATGGTAGTTCCATAGGATTATAATGGAACCAAAAAATTCCTATTGCCTATGCATTATGCACATGTTTGTGGTAATGCTACTATAAATAAACTTCCTGTCTTGCCAGTCATATAAAAGCATAGCAGGGGGGGTGGGAAAGGGGAATGGGTATAGTAAAGATGGTTTATTGATATCGTCATCACTACCCTTGGTGCATGTATGAAGACACAATTGGTGTAACTTTATCTGGTTTGCAACCAGAGAAATGGAAAAACTGAGCTCTATATATGTACTATGGCTTGAAATGCAATTAAATAAACTAATTAAAAAAAACAGGATGGAGAAAAGCAGAATAGAAAAGGATTTTGAGGGAGGAAAGAGGAGAAAGTAATAAAATATACTGGAAAATTTAATTGATCAAATTATATTATGTGCACATAATGAATCCTACATGAATAATTTTAATGCACTAATGATTTTTTAAAAATTGAAGCCAAAACTAAAGAACAATGAGACATGACTTCCATGTGAGTTTTATTGGCCAGAGTATAATCATGGCTATGTCGACCTACCAAAGAAAACAGGGAACGTGTAGTTCTTAGAGTCATAAAAAAGAAAGAATGTAGTTTTATTCACAGTAACTGATTACTTCATCATGTTTACGTCTACAATAAAAATAGCCTCACTTTTTCACTTACAAAAAAAAAAAAGCATAGCAGTACAATTATGTTATATATAGCAATACAAATATAGCAATTACAAGTATAATACTTGGTAATGGTAATAAATGACTGTCCCTGGTTTGCATATGTACTCTACTGTCATTTCTATTATTATTTTAGAATATATTTCTTCTACTTATGAAAAAACATCGACTACAAAATAGTATGCTGTGCTGTGCCATTAGTGACTTTATAGATTTTGTAGTCACTGCCTCTCTTGATTGCATGAAGAGGCCACATCAAGTAATTGACCTACACCATCTGGGTGTTTGTAGGTACACTCTATGACATTTGTGCAGTGACAAAACTGCATGATGGCAAAGTTTTCAGAATGTATTCCTGTTGTTAAGTGATGCAGACTGTACTTAAAATCTGCTGTAACATACCTCACAGGTCATTTCATAGACTTTCACAGGGAATACAGATTATATTCTCATCTCAAAACCGAACACTACGTAAGATGAGATTACTGCACCATGACCATGCAGATGAGATGTAGCCCCCTCTGACCAAATTTGCTTTTAGTGCCTTGGACAATTGAACATTGATTTTCATTAAAAACAGTTCAGAAGTTACAAGTAAAGAGCTCCTAAATTACTAAGCCTTCTCCAAGTGCCTTCCTCAGAATTAAATAAAATGCTCTTTGGAGGCCTTTTCCTATATACTTTCTGTGTGAGATGTGCCAAGAGAAATATATGACTTTGTTTTAATGTAGATGGTATCCAACCATATAGAGTGTTCTGCACATACTATGTTTCCCCCTTGGAGAACTATTATGTTAAATCATTTTCTTTTTAACTGCTGCATAATATGCTTTGGATTAAAGGGAACTATTTATTTTGCTGGATTTATATGGTCGACATTCAGGTTGCTGCTAATTTGCTATTGCTCAATCTTTTTGCCCTTTTTTGGGAACATCCACAGAGTAAATATGGAGAAATGAAATTGCTGTGTCATACTAATATATGTTTTTAATTTAATTTAATCTTTGGAGATTATCGTTTAGTAATTTTGTGAAAATACAAACTCTCATTCCCCTTTGTAACCCCCACCTCACCTTGGAGATGGTGTTTTGTAAAATCTGGAGCAGGGCTCAGGTTTCATTGTTTTTATGAACACTTTCTGTGATTTCTGATGCAAGCTAAATGGTCTGGTATTTGGGAACCACTGTTTTAGACAATGTTGCTTTATATTATATTGAGAGAGTAAAAAGTGAATTAATGTATATAAAAACCTTTGAATAAAACCTTTGAATTAGCTGTTCTGAAAAATACATGTTGCTTTCATGAAAGTAATCTTTTTTCAAATATAAAGGGATAAATTATAAAGATATCAAAATTGATATGGCAGGTCTACAAATGTATAAGGAATACTTTTTTCTTTATCTGCCTATACTTTCCTGCATGGATATAATTTTCAGTGAAGTCTGCCACAGTAGTATTTCGATTGTAGTTCTGAAGGACATGGGCAATTTTATGTCCTTTGTCAGTCAAAGGAAAACTGGGTTTGCAGGATTTAGGTCAGTGATGAATCACCGTGTTTACTTGTGTTTAGTAGAGACCTTCAAAAATATGTGCAACTGTTGCATGTGACCATTATGCAGACTTAAAGTCAGGAGTTTAAAAAATGATGCCTTTTCATGCCACATGACTGCGAAGTCTCTATGTGTGGTATTTACTTCTGGTTCTTCCCAGTTAATTCCAATGTGGTTAGTCTGGAGAAGGGGAATATTCACAAAGACTAGATACCTGTCTTCACATTTTGGTTATCTTACAGAAGACTGACTTGACAGATCATAGGCTGTCAATGGGTGATCAAATTTGCTAAAAGAAGAGTTAATATGGCCCCCGTACAATGTTATAAATTTAAATTAGTGAGATATTCACAGCAATCTTGATAACTGATTTTTTTTAAGAAGATAAAAAAAGGAAGCTGTTCTCCACTCCCCTATGGATTATTGATAAGCCAGAGAAAGTGGCTACAAGTAGCAGTTAGGCCGAGCCTAAGTGCTCCATAGTCCTCAACATTGCCTACTCATCAACTCTTAGGCCATTTTTCATTTACAGTTTTACTCATTTTTATTTGCATGCTTTGCCTCTACTCGGTTGCTAGGACTGTGAGGATGAATCTGTTCCATGCTTCCCCTAGGGGTGGTTTGCTGGCCATCCGTGGCATTTCTTGGCTTGAAGAAGCATCATCCCAGTTTCTGGCTCCATCTTCATTTGGAGTTTTCCCTGCATGCATGTTTATCTCTGTGTCCAGATTGCCCCTTTCTATAAGGACACCAATCATATTGCATTTGGGCCTACCTTAATGACCTCATTTTAACTCGACTCCTCTATAAAGACCCTATCTCCAAGTAAGGTCATTCTGAGATGCTGACCATTAAGACTTCAGCATCTGTTTTTTATGGGAACATAATTCAACCCATAAAACTGCCTCCGGAGGCATTTGAATTTCCTATTCCTATGTGTTTCTCCAGCTGTTATATAGGAGTGAGAGAATGAAGGGACAGATTCCAGTTCAATATAAGGAAGATCTTTCTCCTATTTTCCTGTTTTCTGTACATGAAGATCTTCCTTGAGAATGTAGTGACTGCCCTGCTGGAATTTGTACAGATTCAGTGACCATTGTTTAGATGATGTAGACCAGGGATTGGCAAATGTCTTTTACAAAGAGACAGGTAGTAAATATAAATATATTTAGCTTTGTGGACAATATAATGTTTGTTGTACATCCCACTCTGCTGTTGCAATGAGAAAGCAGCCAGGAATAGTACATAAAGAAACTGTGTGGCTGTGTTACAATAAAACTTTACTTATAAAAACAGGCGATGCTGGAGGAGAGTGTAATGGGAAGTAATTATTTAATGGAAACAGTTTCAGGCTAGGAAGATGAACAAGTTCTGGAGATGGATAGTAATGATAGTGGTATAGCAATGTGAATGTAATTAATGTCATTGAACTGAACACTTAAAATTATTTAAATGATAAATTTTATATTATATATATTTTACCACAATAAAAATATCTTAAAAAAAAAAAAAAAACAAGAGGCAATGGACTGGATTTGGCCCATATCAGATTAGATAAACGCATACCTAGCAGACATTGCTGATCAACCATAGCCCCAACTATTTCTCAGAGGTCACCAAGAATTTATCAGAGACAATGAAACCTACTTGGGAGTGGCCTTGGGATGACTAGCGAAAGCACTGCCTTTGTAAAAATCTACTGTAAAATTAATTTCGGCCTCTGTGTTTCATTTTGAGAATTTAAATGCACATCTGTAACACATTTGATTTTGGCTAGGGAACTTTTTGCATAAATACCTTGGTTTGAATGTCAGCTCATTGCCATTTTGCTCCTGAGACCACATGAAAGGATTTCAATGTGTCTGTACTTCCGAGATGGGTTGTGGAAGCTTGTATACCAGGTAAAATGCTAAGGTATTCTTGGGTTTCTTTTTATTTTATAGGAATTATTTGGACACAAAGAATTTCTTCCCCAGAATGTGATTTTGAAGTGGCTGGGTACCCATGTTTGTACCCATGTCATTCTGAAGGAGCTTTGTGGAAATGTCTTTTTTCTTATCTGTGGATTTAATGAGAAGAATTTGAATATGGTATGTTATGTTGATGATAAAACTTGATTTACACTTTCAGTGATAGTATCTGCGAATGTGCTCATTTGTGTTAGGTGATGTGGAAGATACAGGAATGACCTCATCAGAGCTCTGAAGGATCTTTGGTTTAAGAGGCACTAGAATCAGCTTCCACAGGTGCCAGCAGTACCATCTGCTGCTGTCATCAGCTTCCCACACTCATCCTATATGGAGACTGTTGAATAGGGGATTTGTCACTATTTAAGTTATAATATTTATGTAATAATCCTAATGATTCATTTCTCTTTAGAAACACAATAGGCATGCTTAAATTTAGAGTGTTCATTTCCACACACAAAGAGCACACATTCATTAACCTATATGTGTATGTATGTACTTATTCAATTGTTTCATAAACTCTTGGCCAGGAATATGCTTGTGTTTCTCAATATATTTTGTATATAATGTTGAATGTTGAATTTTGAAGGTAGTTTTAAAATTTCTGGAATGAAGGCTCTAGGGAATTTTTAAAAGTGATTTTAATTTTTCTAATTAAAGAAAGGTGATTGTTATTTAAAATCTTGGAAATTCAGGAAAGCATGAAGAAAAAATTAAAAAGACCTATGATCTTAACCTGCACCACTTCACACTTACCATTTGTGAGTAATCTATGTATGTGGTTGTTCATATGGGACTTGCTTGCACTCAAAGAATTTTTTTCCACCCTCATCTCATATATTTGAGATTATGGCTCTGTAATTTTTAATGCTTCGAGGAAAAAAAAATGTTCATTATCAATGTTGCCTCAATGATATTTTCATTCTTTAATTCATCCTGTTTGTTTTGCAGTCAAGAGTGGATGTGTATGCAACACACAGCCCTGCTGGAACTTCTGTGCAGAACTTGTTACACTGGGGCCAGGTAAGCATTCCAGGAGTGTAGCTGGGGTCATGTAAAGTCTGTGTTGGAAAGGCTGTGTGTTCCTGGAAGCATCTCTCTGCAAAGCTTTCTCAAAGAAAAAAACCATCTTCTTACAAATCTGATCTGGTATCCTTGCCCAGGTTCCCAGAGCTTTGTTGTTGGGTTCGTGTTGCTTTGGTTAGTCTCTGTGAGATACACTAAGTTTTGCAGGGATTTACCAAACAGCTATTGGAGTTGACTTTTTTCTTTTTCCTCCCATGTCTTTCTCTGTCCTTTATTTGCATCTCAGAGATTTTATGTATTTTCTTCCTTTTCTCCTTTCCTTCTTCCTCCTTCTTCTCTCTCCATTTGTTTTTCATTGAGTCCAAAATTTATTTTATTTCTGCATTCTTTCATAAAACATGCAATAGGGCAGCTTTGGAGATAGTGCAATTTCAGCATTAACCTAGAAACACAATATGCCTAGAACTTCAATGGATAAACCAGAGTTATACTAAGCATGGATGTGTGGAGGCTATTAACTTTAAAGATAAAGTTTTGATCATTTTATTGCATAAGTAATACAGATTTGCTCTAGAAAACCTAGAAACTGCATTTAGACAAAAAATAAAAATTAAGCTAGGCACAGGTGGCACAAACCTGTAATCCCAGCATTTAGGGAGGTTGAGACAGGAAAATTACAAGTTCAAAGCCAGCCTCAGCAAGGGTGAGGCGCTAAGCAACTCAGTGACACCCTGTCTCTACATAAAACACAAAATAGGGCTAGGGATGTGGTTCAGTGGTCAAGTGCCCCTGAGTTCAATCTCCAGTACCAAAAAATAAATAAATATAAATAAATAAAAATAAATAAAAATTATCTTGAAATGAAATAGACTTATCACATAACCCCACTCAGAGATAAGAAATGTACATTTAGAGCTATGAAATGTT
>PVHX01022977.1:0-26621 GCA_004024805.1 Geosciurus inauris
TAGTATGTGTTCAATGAATTAAAAATAGGAAAGACCCAGCTTAGAATGTTGCCTATTACTTAAGTAACATTTTCGGCTAGTTAGTGCTTATGAATACTGGTAATAACAAATAGTAAAAAGTGTGGTTATTTTGAAGAAAGAACAACCACAGAAAATAAGCAATTAAAATATAAAAAGAATACTTTCCTTAGGTTTGCATAAGCAAAAATGAGTAACTTGTTAAAGTGTAACATAGAATTTTTATTGCATGCTGATGATGAGCCCAGGAATGTACTAAACACTTTACAGATATTGTCTCATTTATCCTCATATAAAATACTATGAGAAATTGTGTACTATTCCTTTTTTTTACAGATGAAGAGACTGTAGTTCAGAGAGGTAAAGGCACTTTTACCACATCACATAGCCCCAAAATGGCATGCTTAGGGTTTAAGTCATTAAACCCTAAGTCATTCCAACTCCAGCCCAATTTAATCCAAAGATAATTTCTTAAAATTTATTTTTATTCATAACAAAACTTCTTTTAAAATGTATAGAGAAAACTTCTAAAACTGTATAGAATATCTTAAATATGTAATCTTAACATGTTTACTACAGCAAAAACTCTGATGAGAGTTCATACCCATTGAAAATTGGATATAAATGGATATCTGATGTAAAAATATTTTTATTTCATAGTATGTGCTAAAATAATTTATTTTTCCCTATAAAATTTGTACTATATCATGATAAACCAAAGAAATCCTCCTGTGTTTACTGATAGTGTTTTCCTCAGGAAAATAAGATATATAAATATATTTTTAAAGAAATCTGGAACATAAATGAGGAAAACAAAACAGATCATTAATAAGTTATAAAGTATTCATAAGCCTTTGACAGTATGTACAATGCTTTCAAGTAAAGTTTCATTTACTGGGCAGGGCAGATATTATCATGCTCATTTAACACAAGCATAACAGAGGCTCGAGAAGGTCATGCTGCTTGTCCAAAGCTACATGGATTTTAAATAATAATTGTGTGCTCTATCACAGGCCTTTTGATTCTGTCCAGATTTAGTATTGATAAAATATGTGTTATATGAAGGCTTTACAGAGAATTTCATCAAACAGAAAGCTCTTGAGGCTCTTTCTGAACACAATGCTTCTCGCTGCATAACCAAACAGGCCACAACGTCTCATGGTACCCTATTCCTATTGTATGACGTCATCACCACCACCACCTTCCCCAGGACCACAGGTACCAGTCAGTGCCTGGGATATGTTCCTCTGTAGCAGGCATTTTACATCAGACACATTAATTTTTTTAGTCATCACAAAACCTCTGATGAGGCCCATACCATTAGTCCCTTCTCTACAGAAGCTGGGACAGGAAGTAACTCTCCTAATAATGCTATCATATACCTGCATTAGTCAGACTATGTTGTGGTTAATAACAAAAAACAAAATCACACAAAGACCTCAAGGTGTTACAAACCCAGAGGAACCCTCAGTACTTGCTGGCTGCACTGTGGCTTTGCTACCTACCCTATTCTTTCTGGATTCCAACCTGTTGTTCTCAAGGCAGAAGCCCTCCTGGACAATATAAGCATCCTTAAAACTCCTGTCAGAAACTGTATCCCTTCCTCTCAGAGTCCCTGGGTTGAACCACATCTATCTCCTGAGCCAACCTATCATCAACATCAACAAGTTGGGGATGGTTAATGCCCCATAAAGAAGGGCCTTACAGCCAGGTGCAGTGGCGCAAGCCTGTAATCCCAGCACTTTGGGAGGCTGAGACAGGAGAATCGCAAGTTCAAAGCCAGCCTCAGCAACGGCGAGGTGCTAAACAACTCAGTGAAACTCTGTCTCTACATAAAACATAAAATAGGGCTGGGGATGTGGCTCAGTGGTCTAATGCCCCTGAGTTCAATCTCCAGTACAAAAAAAGAGAAGTGCCTTACAGAGGCATATATTTTTAGATAATATCACACTTTACAAAGCCTGTTATCTGGATGAAAAATATTTGGTTCTTCTTTTATAGGAGTTACCCCAACAGTTTTGTCTAAATATAAACTCAGACTGAGTCTTAGATTTTATGATAGCTTCTCCTTAGATCTGGATGTGGCTCCTCTGGTTGTAGAGACCTATGGACAATTAGTTAATCATCTAAAATAAATTGTGTGCTTCACATCAGCAATGTGTGAGAGCTGGCTTGCACCTGCTTGAGAAAGTCAATTGCTGAATTTTCAGGAATTCTGCAAACATCATATTGTTACTTACAATTGGCCACTGCTGGAGTACAGCTTTACTTTTCACAATTTCAGTTACCTGAAGTCAACTGTGACCCAAAAATAGTAAATGGAAAAATTCCAGAAATAAATAATCTATAAGTTTTCAACTGTATGCAGTTCTGAGGATCATGATGAAATCTCACATCATCCAGCTCCAACCGGCCCAAGAGGTGAATTACCCCTTTGTCCAGTTATCCATGTTGCACACACTGCCCACCTGTTAGTCACTTAGCGAACATCTCAATTATCAGATCAACTGTCCCGGTTCTGCAGTACTTGTATTTAGGTGACCTTTATTTTACTTAATAAGGGCTCCCAAAGTGCAAGGGAAGTTATAAAATACTTCCTTTAAATTAAAAGGTAAAAGTTATTAATGAAAAAGGAGGAGGAAGAGGAGGAGGAAGAAGCATATGCAGGGGTTGCAAAGATCTACAGTAAGAATGAAACAGCATACAGGGTTCAGGACTTCCGTGATTTCAGGCATCCGCTGAGGGTCTTAGAACACATTCCCTAGAGCTTAGGGAGAACAACTGTGATCACCATACAAATGGCCAAATGCTACAAATCAGGGCTTTCCCCCAACTTTATACAAGGTAAATTACATACTTATTAGCACACCACTGCACGCTCAGCCTAGTTTAGTGCATGGGAAAAGGATAATGGCAATACATTCTCCTTCTGGGAAAGAAGACATGTGGCAGGCACACAGCACTCATTGGCCCATAGGATTCTGAAGTTGCATTCAAAAATTGTTGCAAGAGACTCTGAAGTGGGAAATTGGTCTTTTTCTATTCCCTGGAAGGAGCTCCCCACTGCAGTGTAATCGAGACCTCGGCCCTGCCCTCTGAGAGAGTCTTCCTTTTCTTTTTCCTCCTTGGCCATATCTAAAGAACACATTGGCAATCTGCCCCCCTTGGAGGCTCTACAGCTATTTTGGCCTCTTTCTTGTCCACTGAAGATTAGCACTTTAACTATTTAATTCTCGTCAGTTCCAGATGCCCTAGTTCTTTTATAGATGTAATTCTCTTTGATTACTAATAATTTCAGTCTAGCAGGTATCTGTGGGTCAGTCTTGGATGTCCATTGACCCTGAGCTAAGTTTTCCCTTTGAAAAGATTTTCTAGACATCAGCTGAATTGATTCAGATCTCAGCAAAAGGGCCTACCCTATGTCCTTGAATTAACTTTTCCAAGAGTCTGGCTTTTAATCAGTCTTTGTAACTCCAACCTTTTCCCAGCTTTATCATTTTTGGTGTTTCACACTGTGAGTCTTAGAATTTCTAGACCTTCTCCTTTTCATCCCTCAAACCAGTCAATTCATTCATGAGCTCATCTATTTCTTAAGTCCTTTGTCAAATACAGCCAATTTATGAGATATTCTGCTTTCCCACGTCTTCACCTAAAGCCACAAGCTAATTAAGTACATCATCTGGTTTCCAAACTATTAAGAGCAAGGGTTATACTAAGTGTTTCATGATTGCATTCAATGGCTTCCAGTCTCCAATAAGTTTCTTCCCACCCTCTGCTCAGCTCCAAAGCAGTTTGTACTTTGTGCATTTTTAACAACAGAGAATTCTACTTCCAGTACAATTGTTTGTTATTGTTCTGAATATGCAAGTTTGATGTTGTGTATATCCCAAAGTCTCAGCAGATTACAATAACAAAATTTTGTCACTTGTGTTAATGTTGGCTAAAGGGGATTGCAACTCTCCTTCACATAGCCTTTACTTAGAGTCAAGGTCAAGGTCTTTACCCTGGGCATTGTTGGTCTAAAAGTAGAGGAGAAAAAGAGCATGTGTTGCTGTCCATAAAACAGATCTTAAAGTTCTATTATCTTTGCTTGCATGCCAGTGATGCTGAAGGTAATATGAATCATGGGATTTGATATGCAAATATTCCAAAGGGAGGAACCACAGGGACAAGGAGCAAAGTTGGGTTTTCTTTTGTTTTGTTTTTTAATAATGCAGCGTTTTATGGTAGCAGAACCAGTCTAACTCCCAGACTCTGTTCTTAACCAACCTAATGTTCTACTGCTGTTCAAACTCTGGCTTAGATTCATTTTGATTTTGGATTAGTGACACAAATTCCCAGACTGCTTTGTAACACAGAGCAAATATGATTGTGCTTTCATTGCTAGTTTCCTGAGTGACACAAAGGTTCAACAGCCAAGGCTACCATTCCTAGCTGCGCCTCTGTCAACTAGCCTGAGACAAAAGTCATTTCCAACAGAAATTGGAGGGAGATGCATGCCCACAATATCAGGTATATTTTTTCACCCTTTTTAGAGTGATCAAAAAGTAAGTCATAAAAAAATGATATTCTTTAATGATGGCTTTCATCTTGAGAGATTACTTGTAATTACTTATCATTAGCTACGATTTAAAGCAGTCAGAGAAAGAAATACTTCATCCTGCCTATTTTGTAAGTTAGAAAATGTGAAACAGTTCTGTCATTTAAAGTATAAAGCAATTATACAAATGAGTCAAATAAACACACACAGTTTTAGTCAGTATTTTTCACTGCTGTGACTAAAAGACCCGACAAAAACAATTTTAGGGTAGGAAAAGTTTATTTGGGGGTTCATGGTTTCAGAGGTCATAGTCCATGGATAGGTGGCTCCATTCCTCTGGGCTCGAAGTGAAACAGAACCTCACGGCAGAAGAGTGTGGAAGTGGGAAATGGCTCATGTGATGATGAGAAAGCAGAGAGAGAGAGAGAGAGAGAGAGAGAGAGAGACTACACCCGCCAGATACAAAATACATACCCCAAAGGTATGCCCCCCAATGACCCACCTCCTCCAGCCACACCCTACCCACCTTCATTTACCACTCTCTTAATCCCAGGGGATTAATGCACTAATTGGGTTAAGGCCCTCTTAAACTAATCATTTTCACCTCTGAATGTCTTTGCATTATCTCACACATGAGCTTTTGGGGGACACTTTACATTCAAACAATAACACATACATACACCCCCCCCCCACACACACACACATTGTACTGTTCCTTTTTTATTTAACTGGAATAAATACAGCCCCAAGATCCTGACTCCAAAAGTATCATTTAAAAGAAAGCAGTTTTGGCTGCAAGTTGTAGCACTGTTTTTATTGAAGCTTTAATTTTGGAACCACAGCATCTGAAATTTCTCTTCTTATTTTCAATATACCTAGGATATAAATGTGAAATAGGAGAAACAGGTAAAAGAGAGTTGCAATGTCAAAGTTAAAGACAAATAAGTGAATATCAGGGTTGGCCAATGATGCTCAGAGTTCAATATTACATTTCCATAAGTATTAGCACCAGAGTTACATAGAACTTAAAGTCATACTTGAGCATTGGAGGTTGAGTATCATCCAAAAAGGAACTTTGACCATTTTTCAAGCCTCTGAGATACAGACTGGGAAGGAAAACAGTATCTAGCATAGTGGAAGAATTACTGATGTTCAAGAAGCAAAACCAACCTATTATGCCATATGAAATCACTGGTTTATTCCATTCAGCTCATTATTGATTGGATGTGGCCTACTCACATTAGAGAGGTTTATCTGCTTGACTCAGTCTGTGATTCAAACGTTAATTTCATCTGGAAAAATCTCATAGACACACCCCAGAAATATCTTTAGCCCAACTTCTAGGCACCCTATAGACCAGTCAAGTTCACATGTAAAATTAAATCTTCCCAGAAGCACTTAGGCATTTATTCAAATGTTAAAAATTCTAAACTCAAATACAGAATATGGAAATGATAGATGGATTAAATGTGTGCATTATATGAAAGAAAGGAAAAGAGTCTTTTGAATGTGGCTAGATTGCCATCCAAAAAAATACAAAGTCTGTATTCTACTCATGGCCCTCACTCCCAGGTTCTTGGATAAGGAATGCTTGTCTTGTAACACCACAATGCTAGGGGTTATTCTAAAGATTACATACAGCAATATTTTAATAGTAAAAATGTTATCAACAGTTTTGTTATGGTTTAAGTATGAGGTATCCCCCCAAAGTTGGTTGTGAGACAATGCAAGCAACTTCAGAGGTAAAATGATTAGATCATGAGGTGTAACCTAGTAAGTGGATTAATCCACTGATATGGATTAACTGGGTGGTAACCATAAGCAGGTAGGGTATGGCTGGAGGAGGTAGATTTAGGGGGCATGAAATGGGGTAGCTATTTTGTCCCTGGTGAATAATGCTCTCTCTGATTCCTTATTGCCATGTCTATAGCTGCTTTTCTTCTCCACACCCTTCCGCCATGATGTTCTGCCTCATGTTCTCTGGGCCCAGAGAAATGGAGGTGAGACATCTATGGACTGAGACCTCTGAAATCGTGAGCCCCAAATAAACTTTCTTCCTCTAAAAAAAAAAATGTAGAGAATAAATTATCGTGTTTAAGGTGAAAAATGTTTTCAGATGTTTATTTTTTGATGGTTTCATGTTTAATAAATATTTTTCAATTAATCCACCAAATGGTCATCTCAGATAACACTGGTTAAGAGTGATTCTGCTATATAAAACCATAAAATTGGCAAATAGAGTCAAGGAGACGAGACTTGTAAATGCCTAATGACACATGAAGACAGACTAATTTTGCCTAAAGGCATCCTTTTTCCCCTGTACATCCTAAATATGGGTCAGTTCTTGCTACTTGGTGTTTTAAAGGTCACTTATAACCTGAAAATAGCCATCATGACTATTTTAGCCTTGGATGATGTCAATGATATCACTCCTCTCTTGCAATTGACTGCTAGCATTGTTGGAAAAAGTTGTATAATGATGCTAACTGGTATTACAATAGTCCATATTATCCACCATCAGCTGGCTTATCAAGGCTGCTGAACAATCATTTATCTCTAATTGACAACTTCTTCATGAAATCTTTGTTATAAACTTTTTCTGCTTTTCACACTCTTAGAATGCCCCAGAACCCATGTGCATCTCCTTCAATATTAACAAATAGAAGACTCGTCTCCTTGATATTTGAGAAAATAAAGATTATATGGTATGAATTGCCTCCACTTCCTTGCATTCAAACACAATTTATCTGCACTTCATCCTGCTTTTCTCCTCTTCTCTTGTTTTATGATTTGGATCTGGAATGTTTCCCCAAAAGCACATGTATAGAAGACTTGGTCCCCAATAAGCAATGTCCAGAGGTGGTACTTGGAGGAAGTGATTGGATTATGCAAGTTCTAACCTTATCAGTGAATTAATCCATTTTATGGATTCATAATTTGAGTGGATTATTGGCAGGTGGGACTTAGTAGGAGGAAATAGGTCACTTGGGGCATGCCCTGGAAAAGGGTTTATCTTAACCCCCAAACCTGTCTTCTCTCCTTCATTCTCTTTCTCTCTCTCTCTCATTCTCTACCCCCCCCCATGTCTGTCTGTCTGTCTCTCTCTCTCTTCCTAAGCAGGTTTTCTCTACCATGCTCTTCTGCCATGATATTTCTGTTTGGATCCAAGTGACCACGCACTAAAATATCTGAAACTATGGGCCAAAATAAATCTTTCTCCTTTAAATTGTTCGTGTCAGAAATTTTGGCCACAGCAACAAAAATCTGACTAACACATCACTCAGCATTTTCATCATTTTCTTCCTTCACAGAGTCATTCATTCACGCAATATAACAACACAAAGATCTCACTTCTGCATTTCCCCTTATACTGTCATTCAACTACCGGGTATCCTCGACTGCTAATGCTTTAAATTCTTTAAGGATCCTATTGTTTGAAGTCATGCCTCATGGGTCTGCTTGACGAGTTGGGGTCCTGAGAGATGAAAATGGGTCTTCTGGGAAGATGAAATGGGGTCTCATGGGATGAGATTTTGGGGTGATGGTCTGCGGAGTCACTCCACTCAGACTCCAGGGGTAGGTAAGACTGCTCTGCTGGAGGGAGACACAGAACTCGTTTATTCCAGGAAGCACAGAAGCTTAAATAGGTCCTTGGACCAATCGTGGCCCCGAGGTTACAACCAATGAGGCACGCTCTGCCAGGCTTGCGGTTTATCAGCATAGAATGAAAAAAGAGGGAAGGGAGGGGTTGAAGGTATGGGGACTGCTCCTACAGGATCTTTCCAATTCTACAAAATTATGTGGATCTATAAAATTACCTGGATGTTTGCCTTTATTTGCTAACTAATTTTTCAGGTCAAGATAAATGATCTTTATTTTTCTATTCCTAGTGCCAAAACTCCATCATCTTATCATTGTATAGAGTTTAAAACCCTATCAAATTCTTCCTCCAGGTTTTATTCCCATAATGCATTCATTTTGGCCATCTTATGAGCTTATTCTTATTTTAAAGTGAACTCGCATTTTCCTGCTTCTCCAAATGACAAGCCAAATGAAAGATCTCTGCCAATGGATTTCCTAAATGATAACCTAAAGTTGCCAAAATACTCTCCTGAGAAAGTCTCACTTCACTCCAGCAGGATCTATGTCCAATAGGTGGGCTCGCTGAAGAATATACCTGCCAGCTGTCACTGAGTTACTCCAGGTGGACATCTCCACTAATTGACAATGCTGTCGGAGGAATTGGAGTCCAACTTCAGTGACTCACAGCAAAGGCAATTAACCTTTCTATAGGAACAGAAGGACAAAATGCCAAATGCAGCAGGTTGTACATTTTTACTGATAAAATATATAATTTGTCAAAATCATTTTACTTTAAATGCTTTAATGGAAATCCTTGGCAAGAATGAACACTAATGATTTCCATATTAATTCAGTATTCAATTGTTCATTTTATCCCAAAACTCTTTGTACCTCTCAGGTAGCACTATTATTTTTTTGATTATGGATCACATGACAAAGTCATTTTCCAAGGAAGAGGCTATTCCTGTTATATTCAAAAGTGCTCTATGCCTCTCCCTGAATGGTCTGTGCTGAAATTAGTAATATCAGGCTAAATTGACAACAGAGCAATATTTCATAACTTCTTGCAATTTTGGATTATATAGTCCCAGAATAATTAAAGAGAAAATATTACAAGGCAAAAAAGAAAGGAGAAGAATTTTCAAAGTTGTGAAATCTCTTTTGTCAAATGAAACTTATTCAGTGACTTTCCAATTTAAAAATATTTGAATATCATCAGTTTAATGATACATTTGATTTTCATTAGATATTTCAAAGAAAATCCTTGTATTAGCTTTTTACTTCTGTGACCAAAATATCTGACAAGAACAATTTAGAGCAGGAGAAATTTATTTTGGGCTCATGGTTTCAGAGGTTAAGTCCATGGTCAGCCATCTTCATTGCTCTGAGTCTGTAGTGAGACAGAATATCATGGAGGAAGGGAATGGTAAAAGAAAGCTTCTCAGCTCACGGCAGCTGGGAAGCAGAGAGAGAGAGATAGGAGCAAAGGACAAGATATAATCCCCAAGGGCATGCCCTGGTGATCTACTTCCTCCCGCCATTCCCCCACCTACCCAGTTATCACCCTTATTAATCCATCAAATGAATTAATCCACTGTTGAGGTTATAGCTCTCATAATCTAATCATTCCACCTCTGAGCAATATGGCACTAGCACATGAGCTTGGTGGGGGGGAGCACTTCATATCCAAGCCATAACAAACCTCAAATAAAATTTTAAAATTTCACCTAATCCCTTAATGGAAAGATTAATTTGACTGCCAAATTTATAAAATAATAGAAAGGAAATTAAAAAGGTTGTACTTCAAGAGAAAATAAAATCATATTCCATTATAGTAATACAGACACAGAGTGCAGGTTCTTGGGCTCCGAAGCCTATGTGAGTTACATTAGTGCTCCTATTAAAATTCATATCACCTCTCAAGTTTGTTTCTACTGAAAACTGCTCTGCTTGATCTGATCTGTTATCAGTCAGATTTTAAGTAGCACTCTTCTTACCTTTAAGAATGTGATAAGGTGTCTTACTGAGCCATCAAACTAATTTTGTTTTTTGTTTAATCTCTCAAAATGTGGCTGCCAAGGGAGAAGGAAGCCCAGGTGAAATCATTCTGCTACTAGGCAGGTGCTGGCTGCACCCCACCCCCAGTAATGCAGTCCTCTCTTTTTCCCTTGCCAAAGGTAAGCTATTTGAATTTCACAGCCATAGCAGTTTTACTTGTCCTTGTCTCTCTTTGCCCTCGTGATATTCTCAGAGGGGTTTTACTCAATGCCCTAGGAAGCTGAAGTGGTACAGGAGTGATATGGTAATTGCGTGTGAGCTACAGTTGAGGCCTAATGAACATTCTGTTTATGAAGAATGTAGCTCTGATTTCTAAAAGCACTTTGGTAAATTATACAAATTAAATATTCATTACTTTGTACTTCATTAGTTCACATTTGGAACTCTTTTTCTTCATTATAATAGCCTGGAGTAAAAGCTTTTTTTGTTTTTTAATACATTTTACTCTGTTATTTTTTCCAGAAACTCTTTACTTACATTATTAGGGTAAAACTTTTTTTTCCCATGGAGGCCATCATAGTCATAGTTTTCCTTAAAAACTACATATTTACTTCATACAAAGAAAGTGAATACATGTGTGTTTACAGTTATTTCCATAGTCCACATAAAAATGTGTAAACTTTTAATTCTGATTTTCACTCAAAGTTTACTTACTGCTCTTATTTCTTTAAAAATGCTATCTCATTAGGAATAAACCTTAGTCCTAAGCTACAGGTACTGCAGAGTTAAAAAGAAGGTTTATTTTCCATGTTGGAATAACCTTACCATGATTTATTAGTCATCAGGCTCCCAGAAGTTAAAAATCCTTTAAGTAGTAAGGTTGTTTGTCTGAGGTAGGTGATAAATAGAGAGCCTTCCTTGGCACGTGGAAATTAAAATAGAAGGAAGAATTATGATTGGAGCTACTCTTTTTCCACTTCTAAACACCCTACTCAGCTAAAATGTATTCTTCCCTTGACATATTCAGCAAATACTGAAAATGAGAAACCCCTGGTAGGACTCAACCATTTGAATGTCTGCTGTAGGCTGTCAAATAGCCACAGTCAAGACTGGAAACAGCTGGCTTAAAAGCATAATTGTAGGAAAATTAAATGTTTCCAAATTTAGAGCTCTTCAGATTTTTTTCACTTGGGACTACACCATTAGCAATTAATGATGGATTTCTTCTAAAAGATGGGGGGGGGGGGTGTGAATTCTAAAACATCTTGAAACATTACAGGAAAAGCAGCCTGCCTGAACTTAAGTAAAATGATGTTTAAATTTTAAGGTACACTTGAGTAGGAAAAAGAAGACTTAAATTTAAGTTCTAGTTGCATCACAGTCTCTCTTTTTTTCTTTTTAGAACAACTCAGCAAAATAAAATTCTGGTTTATTGTTGGACAACATTGTTTCACACATACATCAAACAGGCCAAAAATAAACAAACAGCAACTTTATAGACAAAAAAGGGAAAAAAAGAAATCTTTTTATCTTTGGCCTTTTTAACCATCTCATACAAACCAACTACTTATAGTACAGCTAAAGTACATTCACAAAAGAAGTTACTAGAATGCTCCAGGTAAGATTTTTTGATGGTGTTTTTTGCTTTTTTTACAAGGTTTTTTTCTTTTTTAAATCCTTTGAGATTATAATGAACATGGTCACACCGCAACTAAAGTAAAAAAGTAGGACAGAGAACGCTCCAAAGGCTGGTTTGGTCATTGGAGAACATTAAAAATGGCTGACCCCTAACAATATGTACAGAAATATAAAATGTAAAAAAAAAAAAAATACAAATTTTCCTTTTTAAAAGTACTTTTAAGGAAAAAATCAGGGCTTTGGAAGTTTTCGTTCTATTTATCCTCCCCTGTTGCAAATTCACGTCATGATTTTGGTGGAGTGGTGAAGAGCGCGTGTCACCTGTGGGTGGCACCGCCTGCGGCGGGCAGGTGGGCCGGCCTCTTTAGAAGAAAGTGACCACGTTTAGATTCTGAAACTGGAAATAGAAGATGAATAGGTCATGGCGGCCTTTTATGTTTAGTTTAACTTTTCCTTTTTTGCTGTCTAGTCATCCTCACCGGTCTTCTGCTTCTTGATATCAACGCCATCATCCCTGTCATCTTCAGCTGCCCGTTTGCCTGTAGCTGGCTCAGCCTCTTGGTCTTCATCTCCATCCTCTTCCTCACCATCACCTTCCTCCTCCTCCTCTTCCTCCCCACCCTCTGCCTCTTCTTCATCTACCTCATCATTAGCCTCCTGCTCCCCATTTTCCTCATTAACATTCCCATTAGCAGAGGCTTCTCTTCCATTTTCTGCCTCCTCCACAATTTCCTTCTCCTTTAAGTCCTTGGTGGTGATCTCGGAGCTAGTGTCCATGGCCACATCTGACATGGTGGGGTACGCTGGTGATCCAATGCAGTGGGTTAAAAAAGAAACTAGAGTTTACGGACTCTGGTGATAAAGCTGCAGGAGTCGGTGACTGCAGAGGAGGGTCACGGAGGAGGTAGTTGCCGCGAGCTGGAAGCTGGACCCAGGAACAAGTCAGAGATGGCTTTTCAGAGTAGCCACTGGGCTCATATAGTCTTTTGAACTTAATAATATCAATTTATTTCTTTAAACCTCAGTGATCTAATCTGGTAAATGGAAATAATAAATCAGTTCTCTTGATTTTTAGTGCACATATAGTGAGACTATAAAAAAAAAGGAAACCGAAGAACTTTTCAAACAAAATATTCCATAAGTTCATGATATTAAAAATTCAAATTATGAATTCCATACTTTCCATAAACCATCAATGTTAAAATATGAATTCCAGTGTAAAGCAACATGAAGAGACACCTGTGGTGCAGGTGTCTTCTCCTGAGTGCTGACCAAATTATATCCTACCAACACACTTCAGCAACATGACCTTTATAACATCGTTTAGGTGAGGGCTTATTCACTATCCTTTTTGCTTCTAGCATCTATTTTTGTTGACTTTTTCTTCCATAAACTACTTGAAAAAATAATAGAGTCCTAACAACAAGCTTTCAGCAGGAATTTAAAAGAGATGACAATGAGTGGCTTTGTAGGCACTAAATCTACTTGTCAAACTCGGAAGAGTCCAGAGAGCATCAGGGAGAGGTGAGGAAAGAAGCAATCTGATGACAGAAAGAGTTGAAACAACAAAAGAAAAAGTAGAGCAGAGACTAAGGAAAAGGTGTGGGCTAATTGTTTTGTTTGCATAATTTGGAAAAGAAGCTCTTGAAAGCAATTGAGAAAGAAGAAAGGTCAAAGGAAAAGAATTTACTTCAGAAAAAATATGTAAAGATTAATTGAAGCAGCAGTATTTTCATGTATCCAAGGAAAAATGACTGACAGATCATCTTGGATGCCAGAAAAGCAATCTATAAATAGACTCTGACATTCTGAAGATAGGAAAAACAAAGCCCAAAGTGTACTATTTTCCTGTTGTCTACTTTAGATTCAACACAGAATGCTTCTATGACCCCAGATATTGTACAGGGATTTTCCCACACACACCAACCAAGAATTCTAGCTATCTTCTAATTCAATTTAATTCCAACACTATCTACTTGGAGATAGTGCCGGATCACACAGGTTGAGGACTCTGACCCCAAAACTGTCCTCCCACTTCCAGTGTCAACTTCTAGCCCCAGGTTGTGACCTGTGCTTCTGACTGACCATCTATAAATCAGGGTTCCCACAACCCCTTCTTGGGCTTGACTAGTTTGCTAGAGCAGCTCACAGAACTCAGAGAAACACCTTACTTCTATGTACCCATTTATTATAAGGGATACTAGAAAGGATTCAAACAAATAATCATTGAAAAGATGCAGAGAGCAAGGCATATGGGAAGAAGCATGGAACTTCTAGGTATGCCTCCTCTCTGGGTGTGCCACACTCCAGAATCTCTCCCAAGCCTTCAGGGTTTTATGGAGGCTTCATTACATAGTCATAATGGAATAATATCATTGGATTATGGTGATCAACTCAACTTTCAGTTCCTCTCCCCGCCTCAGAGGTTGGGGTAGTGGGACTGAAAGTCACAGGTCTTTAATCATGCTTTGGTCTTTGCAGGGTAGAGAGAAGCATCCCATGTTGAAGTCACCTTGGCACCTCTTACAGTTTGAATCTAGAATGTCCCCCAAAGGCTCATGTGTTAAACGTTTGGTCCACAAATGGGGGTGCTACTGAGTAGTAGTGTAATCTTTAGAAGGCGGGACCTAGTTGGAGGAAGTGGGTCACTGGAGATGTGCCTTTGAAGGGTGTATTTTGTCCCTGAGCTCTTCTTTTTTCTCTCTGTCTCTGCCTGCCCCTTTCTCTCTCTCTTTCTTTCTCTCTCTCTCTCTGAACCTGTCAGCCCATTCATTTGAGGAGAGACTGGTAATTGGAAGAAGTCAAAGATAATGGGAAAATTGCAAGTTAATGTAATGAGATTGCTAGGGGGTTTCCTATAGGATAAGAATGACAGGCTAGGATAAATATTAGGACTAATGCAGAGAAGCAATAATGCCTTTTTCTGTTCTCTATTGATCTACACTTATTCCTGACATTAACACTTGTTTAAAATTTGCCTTATTCAACAAGCTTCTTCAGAAAAACCACAGAGTCATAATAGCTAGAATATTTTAAGGAGTTCATCCAACCGTCTTCTCCTTGAATACCTTCAGTAGCACCCCAGCCACCTGGGTGTCTGGCTTTTGTTCAACACCTCCAGGGATGAGATGTCCACTGTTTCCTGAAGCCACATATACCCTGGTGAACTTTGTATGTGAGAAATGTCTTCCTTTTGTTGAGCTGCAACTGACCTTCTATAGATTCTTCCCATTAGCAGCTCTGTCTCTTTCAGACCTCGCCCATTCTACTGAGTTCTGAATTCCTTACTTTCTCATTCTAATAATGTACTAAGCAAATATTTATACAGAATTTTATACCAAGCTACTAGAAATTAATCTCCTTTTTTATCCTCACAGTGGTAACAGACCCTCACCAACCTCTAAGTCTTGATAGTACCATGGGTCCAGGGTTCTATGACAAACACATTCCTCAAATTTCTAAGAGGAAAGACACTGATATCTGATAAACCTGTGATATGCCAGGAATTTGACACAGATCATGACATTCAATGCTACTGACAACTTCATATAGATAGTTTAATACTTCTATACTTAGATACTGACTGTATTATTACTTTCCCACCTATCGATTTTCTATGTCTACTCTTGCATTCCCTATTTTCTTTCAGTGTTTATATTTTTAGTTTTTATATTTTCCTTTATAAAAGTTTTTTCCAATGCTTTCCAATGAGTGAGGCAAGATTTAAGTAAAATAAATGGTATTTGAAATTGACGTTTTACAGATGGAGTGCTGAAGCTCAAAGAGGCTGAATAACTTGACCAAGAGATGATCAGACTCTGGAAAATGGATTCTTGGTACCTGAACTCTTGAGAATATGATTTATAAACTTGAAATCTCATTTACTACTTTTAATGGAAGATCTCTGTTGAAGAATAACTGGTGCCCATCATTGCACAAAGTACTCAAGACCAAGTCACAAATCAAATCACATATCAGAAGTTATACTTGGTTACAGCCACTGAAAAAAGTGTCAATGATGCTAAAATGATATTTACATAAATGTAAAAAGCTTGACTATTAATCTTTTTCTAGGGATATTTCAAGCAAAGGGTTTTTTTTTTTAATGGTCATTAAAAGTGTAGTATTAGCTTCTTTAGTTATGTTTTCAAGCTAAACTATCCAAGTTTTATTTTCCAAAGTTCTATTCTCAATGTTATTGATTAGTTACCTACATTTTCAAGCACTGAATTTCCTAATATTACAATTTCAAAACTTATTTACATTTAATTGATTACATGTTATTTTTTCTAACTTAGGGAGAAATTTTTGTTAATATTTAAAACATTACAAAGGTACCCCGTCTATTTAGATAAAATATTTTTGGTTTCCATTTCCTGGTTGACATTTGATGACTAAGTTCCAGGGCTCTGCCTTCCTTGAGACATGGAGAGCCAGGCCACACCCCAGGAGAGCAATGGAATGTTTCCCTCAAAGAAAATGGGTGTTCTCTATGTTATGTAAAAAGTTCTGGGACCAGGAAAAATAGAACCTGGGTTCCAGGTTGAAGCACTGTTCGTTTGAAAAGACTAGGTACAGAGGAATGAAGCAGTCCACAGTAACAAGGACACAGGCCTGAGGTTGAGAAAGAATTGCTCAATAGTGGCTCTAACAGAAGAGGGCCAAGGACTTCCTGATTCCCCTCACCATTTAAGAAACTTAGAAGTTGCCACTCCATCTGAACAACAAACAAAAAGTTGAACTGTGAAAGCAACAGCTCTTCTAAGTTTCCTTAGAGATGTGAGGTTCCTGGGCAAACCACTGGTCCCAACTTCAGGAAGACAAACAAGGGAAACAGAGAGAGCATGAGTAACCAGAGCAGAAGCCTCTGTGGGAAACGGCAATGGGATGGGATCCTGAAATGTAACTGACAAATTACTGGAAGCTCAGTGTGGGCAAGTCTGAGAGTTAAAACTGCAAGTGGAAGCAGATATAGCCCCTCCCACAAGCTCTTTCAAGGTTTACCTCCAGGAATCCTACCACTCCTCACAGTGAATATCAGAAAAAATCCCTCTGGCTTCTGACAGAGGGAGAGGAAATGAACCATTTTAAAGTATACCAGAGAACTCCGTTCTTAACAAGACCAGGCCCTCAGGATAAACTATCTTAAGAACCTAAACTGCTGGGGTTTTATCAGAGACTAACCTCCCTGGAGGACAAGAGATACCCAATTCCAGACCTTCTTGCCATCCTGTCCCACGTAAAGGCAAGAGGGGTGTTTTGCATGGGACTGAGAAGCATTGATAAAGTTCACACCCAGGAGCACATGTTCACCATAAGTCTGAGGCCTAATCATAGAACTGCAGGTGCTTTACCCTGCCCCACATCCTACCACTTCCTTACTAATATTATGAAGCAGAATAAATGCAAAGGATGCCATACATACACATACTATATTCAAACTTCAGAAAATCAAAGATAAAAAAAAAATCTTAGAAGAGTAGAAAGGCCAGGGTTGATGGACTCCAAGAGCACTGATTTCTCTCATAAAACTCAAATTTTGCATCTTCTGTATGTAATCCTGTTACTGGAATGTTCAAGATTTCTAGGACATTTTCTGGAAAGGCACTTCTTCATGTATTTAGTAGGCTTAAGGAAAAGGCAAAATTGGGGTTCCTTGGCAGAAAGATGGGAATAATAAAAATTGCATAAGCAACTAAACAGTGTTTTCCTCAGAAACTGAATCACAGAAACAACTGGAGGAAAAAAAACTGTTTCTCCTGATGGTATCTATAAATATTGTTTTGAATTACCAGTTTTGACAGTCCCCATTGAATTTTTCAAATTATCGTCACAATAAGCCGTGTTCCCAAATGGATATGTTTATCAGCCATGTAAAATCAGAGACATAATTTCAAAAAGAGAGATAAATATGGCAATTGATTCTCCTTAATTTTATAAAACAATGCAACTAATAGAAAATATACTCCCCTTTTTGTTTCATAATTATGTAAATGAATAATGAATGAGCATAAAGGGCACTTATTAGCATTCTAAATTTATTATAAGATTGTTACATTCTTCAAGAATTTTAAAACCTAAGGTATCTTATATATTTGAGAATCAGGTTTTGGGGAACTTCAAAATAACCTCAAAAAAGAAATACTTGGGAATAAATCTAACAAAAAAGATGAAAGACCTCTACAATGAAAACTACAGAACACTAAAGAAATTGAAGAAGACCTTAGAAGATAGAAAGACTTCCCATGCTCCTGGATAGGCTGAATTAATCCTGTCAAAATAGCCATATTACCAAAAGCATTATATAGATTTAATGCAATTCCTATTAAAATCCCAAAGTCATTATTCATAAAAATAGAAAAAGCAATCATTAAATTCATTTGGAAAACTAAGAAACCCAGAATAGCCAACGCAATCCTTAGCAAGAAGAATGAATCAGGAGACATCACAATACCAGACCTTAAGCTATACTACAGAGCTATAGTAACAAACCAGTATGACATTGGCACCAAAACAGACATGTAGACCAATGGTACAGAATAGAAGACACAGAGACAAACCAGGTGCCATAAACATAAATAGGAGAAAAGATAGCCTCTTCAACAAATGATGCTGGGAAAACTGGAAATCCATATGCAGCAAAATGAAACTAAACCCCTATCTCTCACCATGCATAAAACTCAACTCAAAGTAGATAAAGGACCTAGGAAGTAGACCAGAGATCTTGTGCCTAATAGAAAAAAATTTAGGCCCAAATCTTCATCATGTTGGCTTAGGACCTGACTTCCTTAACAAGACTCCTAAAGCACAAGAAATAAAATCAAGAATCAATAAATGGGGTGAATTCAAACTAAAAAGCTCCTTGTCAGCAAAAGAAACAATCAACAACATGAAGAGATAGCCTATAGAATGGGAGAAAATCTTTACCACACACACATAAGATAGAGTACTAATCTCCAGGATATATAAAGAACTCAAAAAACTTAACATCAAAAAAGCAAACAACTCAGTCAATAAATGAGCTAAGGAACTGAACAAACACTTCTCAGAAGAAGATATATAATCAATCAATACATGAAAAAATGTTTATCATCTCTAGCAATTAGAGAAATGCAAATTAAAACTACTACATCTTACTCCAGTCAGAATGACAATTAGGAAGAATATAAGCAACCATAATTGTTGGAGAGGATATGGGAGAAAAGACACACTCAAACATTGCTGGTGGGACTGTAAATTGATGCAAACAGTCTGGAAAGCAGTATAGAGATTCCTTAGAAAACCTGGAATGAAACCATTTCACCCAGCTATCCCACTCCTCATTTATACCCAAAGGACCTAAAATCAGCATACTACAGTGATGCAGCCACATCAATGTTTATAGCAACTCAATTCACAATAGCTAAACTATGGAATCAACCTAGATGCCCTTCAACAAATGAATGGATAAAAAAAATGTGGTATATTTACACAATGGAATATTACTCAGCCTTAAAGAAGAATGAAATTATGGCATTTGCAGGTAAATAGATGGAGCTGGAGAATATCATGCTAAACAAAATCAGCCAATCCAAAAAACCAAAGGTTTTTTCTCTGATATATGGATGCTGATCAATAAAGGTGGGGGAAGAATGGAAGAACTTTGGATTGGGCAGAGGGGAGTGAGGGAAGGGGAGGGAGTGTGGGGGTAGGAAAGATGATGGAATGAGATGGCAACATGTACATATTGCCCTATGTACATGTATGATTGCATGAATGGTGTGATTGCATCATGTACAGCCAGAAATGAGAATTTGTGCTCCATTTGTACACAATGAGTTGAAATGCATTCTGCTATCATGTATAACTATTTAGGACAAACAAAAAAAAATCAGTAAAAATTCACATTACTAAATTATAATTCACTGAAAGAGATTTGAATTTTTTAAAATCTTAAATTATTAGACTTGAGAAATACAATTAGTATAAATTAAATTAAATATAAAGTTTTAAGTCAGCTTAGTTCAGTTACATTTCAAAAACTAATCAGTGCTTTCAATGCTTTTACCTTTCTTCATCTTGTCATATGTTATAGAAAGTGTTAAAGTTAGAGTTCAAATTAGGAGATGAATACACATTTCTCAGGCCATGAACTCAAGTGTACAAATAAAGTCAATTTAATTTTCTATAATTTTGCTTAGTTTCTATCTCAAAACTCCATTCTACATGGTGGAAGCAGTTTAATTTTTGTAAATTTAGAGTAAAAACATAACTCAGTGTTTTCTCAATTTACGCTTTTATTGAGTCAACATTTATTTTTCTTGTAGCCCCAGTTGTGCACAAGTTTGAAAAACATTCACACAATGCCTCTCATATACTCATGCTGACTCCTCTGGCCATCCTTGTATCTGAAGGATCTCCAGTTACTAGAATCCAGAGAACACCCCACTTTTCATCTAGTCTTCATTCACAAAGCACAGGCCAATTTGCTACTGTGCAAGTTTTCTCCTAACAAATGCAATGCTACTTCCAGGCTTCCATCTTTCTCAGTTACTGCCCTTGGGAGTATGAAAAAATTTAAATAGGCTTTCAAACCCCTCTGGATCACACAGCAAACACATGAGTTCTCTCCATTCTTCTCTGACCATCCACAAGAAGTTTAAGCCCTATGACTTAAGTTAGAGCTCTTCATAGGACTCCCTGAAATGTCTGGGTCATTGACACTGACCTTATTCCACCCAGAAAGCTTCACGAATGTGCTCAGGGCAGACTGCACCAGGTGGGGAGGCTGAGAGTGATGGTTGAGAACCATCAGCACTCAGGGCACTCTCCACTGTTCTCCAGAAACCATAATGCATTTGGGATGCTCATGAGATTCTGCTGGCATGGGTCCAGATACATGTTTTTTAATAAATAAATTTTTTTATGCTTAGGAAAAACTCAGCCCTTCTTAGACGTTCACTAGCATCTGAATTCCTTCTGTTTGAGAACTTGCTCCATGGTCTCTTTCCTGTGAAATCTTTATCTTTTGGGGAATGAGGGAGAAACTGCTTTGCCGTCATGTACTTCTCTCACATAGATGTTCGTGGAAAAATTCTTATCCATCAATATTCCAAGGCCATGGAGTTTGATACCAAAATGGAAGGCATTGAGACTCAAAAATGTTCTCTGTAATACCTTTGTCTCTGCCATGAATTTCAAAAATCATTAGATGATTTAAAGACTTATTAACTAAAAATACTCTGGAATTTAAGACTATATATAATTTTCTATATTCTAAATTTTTAAACATTTTAATCCATTCAATTTAGTTATGAGATAAATTCTTAGCATAATAACCAGCAATTGCCTAGATAATTTCCTCTGAATTGTCCACAATTTTAACTTGAATATGACATTACACTTACTTGATTGGAGAAATTATATTCTTGTTAAAAAATTTAAGTCTGTTTGTAACTGCTTTTTAGCATAAGCTCTTTGAAGTAGTTAGAAGAAATCCATTTTTCTATGCTAATGGAGTTTTAACTATAGAAATCAGTTTTATAACACAGCTTGAAAAATTCTATCATAAACCCAATATTTAAACAATGTTCTTAACATTTTCAGGTTCTTACATAATTAAATTTGCACCTTCACTTAGTAGTATGTAATTTGTAGTATTTTTGTATCACCTATGGTTTCACTTCTCAAAAGGATTAGTTTTATTTAATTTCCATTGAACTAACCTTCATAGGGAAGGACTGAGCCTACTTATCTGACTTAATAATACTAGGAATTAAAATTTTTGTCTCATAGTGTAAAAATGACTTCCCTGGTTACTTTCTAAGATGTTGATTTTAGGTTATTCCTCAATAAATCAGTAATAACTCCAGATTTACATTTCTCAAAGTACTCTTCAAATGAATATTCTCCTCCTTACAAAAGACAAAAATATGCACTGCTTATATACAGCATAATAAAATTAAATGGCTATAACCTATAGATATCTTCCAGATGATGGGAGTACTAGATGTTCTGATTACTTCAGTAAATAATTCAGCAACATCTAAGAAAATTGAAAATGTGTTTACCTCAAGACCTAGCAAGCCTGTCTAGATAAATACATTAGAGATACTCAAATATGTACACAGCAGACCCTCATAAGGATGGTTTTGCAACATGATAGATTTTGAATGACTTTCAATAGAGAAAGAAATAAATAAAATACCAATAATGTAAAGCAGCTAAAAATTAGCATGATCTGTATCAATATTATTAGATATCGAAAAAATAACAATATTGAGGAGGAAAAGCAAGCTGCAGTTTTAGATTAATAAAAAGAATTTGATGTAAATTACATGCATTTAAAAAGCTTAATAACCAAACAGCGTGGTTTCATTACCATTAAGACAGACATATAACCAATGGAATAGAACAGATACCCAGAAATAAGCCCTTGCACATATGGTTAAATGATTTTTGATGAAGGTGCCAATACCATTCAGTGGTGAAAGGACAATCTGTGCAGCAAATGGTGCTGAAAAAACTTGATACCCATATGCAATAGAATGAGGTTGGACCCTGACCTAAAACTATATAAAAACTTGAAATGGATCAAACACCTAAAACTATAAAACTCAGAAAATATGGAGCAAAATCTTCATGGCATTGGATTTGGTAATGATTTCTTAGATATGACACCAGAGGTACAGGCAACAAAAAGGAAAAAATAGACAAACTGGAATTCATGACAATTAAAATTTTTGTGCATCAAAAGACACTGTATTAGTAGAGCAAAAATTCAACCTACAGCATGGGAGAAAAGATTTTTAAATGATATACTGGATAAGGATTAATATCCAGTATATATAGAGAACTCCTAAAACTCAACAAGAAAAACAACCTAATTTAAAAATAGGCAAAAGACTTAAATAGAGATTTATCCAAAAACTATATACAATGGTCATGAAGCACATGAAAAGATGCTCAATATCACTAATCATTAGGGAAGTGCAAATCATAACTACAATGAGATACCATCCAATATCCATTAGAATGCCTACTGTTTTTTTAAAAAAGAAAAGAAAATGAGTGTTGGTGGATACATGGAGATTGGAACCTTTATGCCAAGGTTAAATGATAGAATGTACAATGCAAAATGATATAGCTCTGTGAAAGACAATATAGCAACTCCTCAAAAAATTAAATTCAAAATAGAATTGCCATATCATCCAGGAATTCCACTTCTGATATACACCCCCAAAATAGAAAACTGAGTCTTTAAGATATATTTATACACTCATGTCCACAGAAGCATTATTAACAATAGTTAAAACATAAGAGCCATCCAGCTGCCATAGACAATAAATGGATAAGCAATATGCAGTGTATACATATAATTTGGAATATTATTCAGTCTTAAAAAGGAAGGAAATGCTGACAGATGCTACAACATGTGTGAACCTTGAGGACATTATGCTTACTAAACTAAGCCAGCCACATTAAGAAAAATACTGCATGATTCCACTATTATGGGGTACTTGGAGTAGTCAAAATTAAGGCAAAAAGTAGGACAGTGGTTATCAGGATCTGGAGAGAGGAAAAAATGGGGTGTTATTGTTTAATAAATTAAAAGCTTCAATTGTATAAGATGAAAGGAGTTCTGGAAGTAGATGGTGATGATGGTTGCTCATTATGAATGTAATTAATATCACTGAACTATACATTAAAAATGGTTAAAATTGCAAATTTTATATTATGTGTATTTTAGCACAATAAAAAATTAGAAAAACATGCAGAAAAATAACAGCAATATATTGTTCCTGTATGTACAATGTTAAAAGTAAATACACATCAAAGTATTCATCTAAAATGTAAAATATACTTGGTCTAGAATTTTTATGTTTTACCAAAACCAGACAATGATACAGGAAAACTATAGCACAATATCCTTCATGAACATAATTGGGAAAAATATCCTCTACAAAATACTAGCAAAGCTAAATCAACAGCACATTAAAAGGATCATTCACCATAATCAAATGGAATTCATCCCACAGATGCAAGGATGGTTCAACATACATAAATCAGTAAATGTGATATATCACATTAACAGAATGAAGGAAAAAACATATACTCATTTCAATAGGTACAAAAAAAGATTTCATGAAATCATCATTCCTTAATGATGAAACTCCCAACAAATTAGGTATAGAGAGAATGTGCACAACAAAATCCACATATGACAAAAACACCACAATCACACAGAATAGGGAAAAAATGGTAGCTTCTCCTGTAAGATCTAAAACAGACAAGGATACCCACTTTTGCCATTTCTTCCAACTCCCAACATAGTATTGGAAATCATAGCCAGGACAATTAGGCAAGAGGAAAATAAATAAATAAAAGAAATCTAAATTGGAAAAGAAAAAGGTTATCCTTGTTTGCAGACATTCTTATATACAGAAAACCCTAGGTACTGCACTAAAATACTGACAGAATTAATCAACAAATTTGGTAAATTTGCAGAATACAAAATTAACACACAAAAATCAGGAGCATTCCTATACATTAATAACAAATTATCTAAAATTTTTTTCAATAGCTACAAAAAATTACTTATCAATAAACAAAGTTTGGCAAAAAGAACAAAGCTAGAGGTATCACACTACCTGACTTCAAAATATAGTACAAACCTATGGGAACTAAAACAGCATAGTACTGGCACAGAAATAGACACAACTGCCAGTGGAACAGAATAAAGAACACAGAAATAAATTCACAAACTTACAGTCAACTTATTTTTGACAGAAGTGCCTAGAAGCATAATGGTAAAAGAATAGTCTCTTCAATCAATGGCACTGAGTAAACTGGATCTTCACATGCAGGGGAATGAAGCTAGACCCCTATTTCTCACCACGTGCAAAAGTCAAATGAATACATAAATGTGAGACCCAAAATGAAATGATCACTAGAAGAAAATGTAAGGTAAATGTTCTATCACATCAGTCTGGGCAAGAATTTTTTAAGACCCAAAAGCACAAACAACAAAACTAAAAATAAATAAACAACTGAAATTACATCAAATTAAAAAGCTTACGTACACAAACTATCAACAGAATAAGGAAACAACCCACAGACTGGGAGAAAATATTTGCAAACTATGCATCTAACAAGGAGTTAATGTTCAGAATATTCAAGAAGTTCAAACAATACAATAGCAGCAACAACAGCAGAAGTCCAATTTAAAAATTAGTAAAAGACCTGAATAGACATGTCTCTGAAGAAGACATGGAAATGACTAACAGGTACATGAACAAATGCTCAGCATCACTAATCACCAGGGAAGTGTGAATCAAACCCACAATGAAATATCACGTTACCCAATTTGGAATGGCTATTTTCAAAAAGACGTAAAACAACAAATTCTGACATGGATATGAAGAAAGGGAAACTCACATGCATAGTTGGTAGAAATGTAAATTAGTATAGCCATTTTGGAAAACAGTATGGAGGTTCCCTCAAAATATTAAATACAGAACTACCATATGGACCAGAAATCCCACTACTGGTTATATATCCAAAGGAAATAAAATTAGTATGTAGAAGAGACACCTGCAGTCCCTTGTCTATTGCAGCCAAAATACGAAATCAAGTTAAGTGTCCACCAACAAATAAGTGGATCTAGAAAATGTAGAATATATACACAATAGGATACCCTTCATCCATAAAAAAAGAAGAAGAAGAAGAATGAACTTCATCATCTCTGACAATAGGGATGAACCCAGAGGGCATGATAAAGTAAGCCAGGTGCAGAAAGACAAACCACATGATCTTCCTTAATGTGGAATCTACAGAAGCAGATCTCATGGAGGCTGGTAGAACCATGGATACCAGAGGCTGTGGAGGGATGAGAGTGGGGAGGAGAGGGCAGGAAGGGATTCCTCAACAGATATCAAGTTATAGCTAAATAAAAGGAATAAGCTGTGGTGTTCGATTGTACAGTAAGGTGATATGGTTATCAAGATTATACTGACTATCTCAAAATCGCTAAAAGAGATTTTGGATGCACTTACCACTAGGAAATGATAAATGCATGATACATTAAATATCCTAATTTGATTATTATACAATGTATACATGTAGTGAAATATTATACAGTACCCCATAAGTATGTACAATTTTTATGTATCAACTTAAAAATGTTTTTAAAAAATATTGATGTATTTCAAGCACCTATAACTCTTCCTGACATTTTGTGGGCTCTTACTACTATTAAAAATGCATTCATGATTTTGATTGCCTGAGAGACGGTCTAGGAGGGAAATGAAACCAGAAGAGAATAAGAAGAGCAATGAACTTACCTGCAATGTGATATCCCTCTTATGGAATGGGTGACAGAAAGAGAGCAAGCAAACAGGAAAAAAGTTAAGATTCAGTTGTCAATTGATACACGAAGGTCTTTTATAACAGTTCCTACACTCCGCTGTATTGTTTAGCTGTAAAGAAATTCCAATCTCACAAAGTGTAACCCATATTTTCAAAAGACATTTACCTTGGAAATTAATAAGGAATCTTATTTTGAGACAGGATCTCACTGGGTTGTTGACTCTGGCCTCAAACTTGTGATCCTCTTGCCTCAGCCTCCTCAGTAGAAGGGATTACAGGTATTCACCATCATGCCTGGATAGTAATTTTCAAAGAAATTCAGGCCAAGATTAGTGGTGCACCCCTGTAATCCCAATGATTTCAGGAGGCTGAGGCAGGACAATAGCAAGTTTGATGTCAGCCTCAGCAACTTAGTAGGACTCTGTTTCAAAAAGAAAAATAAAAAGGGCTGGGGATGTAGCTCAGTGGTAAAGCATCCCTGGGTTCAATTCTAATACTG
>PVHX01022978.1:0-26625 GCA_004024805.1 Geosciurus inauris
GGTACCGGGGATTGAACTCAGGGGCACTCGACCACTGAGCCACATCCCCAGCCCTATTTTGTGTTTTATGTAGAGACAGGGTCTCACTGAGTTGCTTAGTGCCTCGCCATTGCTGAGGCTGGCTTTGAACTCGCGATTCTCCTGTCTCAGCCTCCCTGAGTGCTGGGATTACAGGCTTGAGCCACCGCGCCCGGCTAATGCAGCAGTGTTTAGAGGTGAGTCTTTGGGAAGGTGACTGAATCATGGGCTCCAAACTCATCACTGGATTAATCCATTGATTGATTCATAATTTAATGACATTATCAGAAGGTTAGGGAAACTGTAAGAGGTAGGGTCTAATTGAGGGAAGTAGGTCACTGGGGGCATGCCCTAGAAAGGTGTATCTTGTCCCTAGCTCCTTCTCTATTTCTCTCTCTGCTCCCAGGTTACAATGAGCTGAGCAGCTCTTCTCTGCCACATCCTTTGCCATGATGTTCTGCCTCCCACAGGCTCAAAAACAATTAAGTCAGCTGACCATGGACTTAAACCACTGAAATTGCGAGCCAAAATAAAACTTTCTTCCTCTAAGTTGATTTTCTCAGGTATTTTCTCCCAATGACAAAAAACTGATTAACAATATCTGATATTCAACAAACTCTAAAAGCTTTCATTAGAGGCTCTTGGCCAGCATAGGGCAGGAGGAAAAGACAGAATTAAATAGACTAATCAACAAAAAAGATGGGCAAAGGACATGAATAGTGTGTCACAGAAATGAAATTCAAATGACTTTCAAACGTATGAAAAAATGCTCCACTTCTTTTCTTTTTTTTGGGGGGGGGTGTTGGATTGAACTCAGGGGTACTTGACCACTTAGCCACATCCCCAGCCCTATTTTGTATTTTATTTAGAGACAGGGTCTCATTGAGTTGCTTAGCGTTTTGCCCTTGCTGAGGCTGGCTTTGAACTCGTGATTCTCCTGTCTTGGCCTCCCAAAGTGCAGGGATTATAGGTGTGCGCCACCACACCCAGCTTTGAGACAGAATCTTGCTAAGTCACTTAGGGCCTCACTAAGTTGCTGAGGCTGGCTTTGAACTTGTGATCCTCCTGCCTCAGCCTCCTGAGTTGTTGGGATTACAGGTGCATGCCACTGTCACCCAGCTGTCTCCTATTTAAAAAAAAAACAAAAACTTTTAGTTAAAAATATTTCTTGAAAAACCAGATGGACTCTGCCAAGGTGTTAAGTAGTAGTATAACACAGCTAAGCAGTACGACTTGGTGGCTAATTAAGTTGGTTCCATCAACTAGCTATGAATATTTCAGTTAAGGGTTGCCAAATGTGACTATATATTAGAATCACCTACAACATTTATTAAAAATTGTGACCCTGGAGCTGAGGACATAGCTCAATGATAGAGCATAAGACCTTGAGTTCAATCTCTAGCACACACACACAAAATGATGATATTCCCTTTCCCCAAAAAACCTACAGAATCAGAAACTCTGGGGAAAAGTCTCGGAATCTGTCATTTTAACAAGTCTGAAATAGCTAACGAAGCATTAGCCTAGGACAGCAAACCCAGCCATGTGGAAACTACTGCTGGTAGCATCTTTTCCTGGTGTTAACTTTCCAGGTATGCTCGTCTGATAGTAACCAGGTACAGTGCTGATAACAGTCTAACCCTATTACCTTTGGTGACCAGCATTAAGGAGAAAAACAAGCGGAGCCTTCACTAATGACAAGAACTTAGAATGTCAATATTCTCTGAGGGCCTCTTCTACTTACTTCCCACAGGTTCCCCACTCCAGCTGACTCGCTCCAGGTCGTCGTCGTCATCATCATCCACGAAATCGCGAAGGCTGTTCACGGCCCGCTTTGATTCCTTTAACTATAGAGGGACATTAGTCAGGATGTTCAGACAAGCATCACTTCCCACTCCTCTCTTGATATCCAAGAAGACTGAACAAATGAAACTTAAAGATGACCAACACTTTCACCCTCTGCAATCTAAAGCCTAGCATACCAGATATTTTGTTTGTTTGTTTGTTTGTTTGTTTTGGTACCAGGGATTGAACTCAGGGGTACTCGACCACCGAGCCACATCCCCAGCCCTATTTTGTGTTTTATGTAGAGACAGGGTCTCACTGAGTTGCTTAGTGCCTCGCCATTGCTGAGGCTGGCTTTGAACTCGCGATTCTCCTGTCTCAGCCTCCCAAAGTGCAGGGATTACAGAGGTGCGCCACCACGCCCGGCTTAGCATACCAGATATTTGCCAAGAAAACACATTATGTTCTGGCCAACACTGCAGTCCAAAGGCAGACGAGTTAGGATGAATCAAAGTTACTTTTGTTTCTGTTTTTTTGTACCAGGGATTGAACAGGGGCACTTGACCACTGAGCCACATTCCCAGCCCTATTTTGTGTTTTATGTAGAGACAGGGTTTCACTGAGTTGCTTAGTGCCTCATGGTTGCTGAGGCTGGCTTTGAACTCACAATTCTCCTGTCTCAGCCTCCCAAAGTGCTAGGATTACAGGCGTGCGCCACCGTGCCCGGCTCAAAGTTACTTTTGAATTCTAATTATATTCTTGACAACTTTCAGTGTAAATCTGAGTGAATTTATTTATCTCTCCAAAACTGAGTTTGTTTCTCCATTTGTAAAAAAGACACAATAAAACAAATCTTCCATGGGGTTGTGGCTCAGTGGTAGAGCGCTTGCCTCGCATGCGTGAGGCACTGGGTTCGATCCTCAGCACCACATAAAAATACATAAATAAAATAAAGATACTGTGTCCATCTACAACTAATAAAAAATATTTAAAAAAAAACAAATCTTCCAATATAGGACATCTTTCAAGAATAAAGTAACCAGGTACAGTGCTGTATCTCAGGAAGCTGTGGCAGAAGGATCACTTCAGCCCAGGAGTATGAGACCAGCCTGAGCAACAGCCTGACCAGCCTTGAGCCCCATCTCAAAAAAAAAATTATAAGTTATACCACATGAATAAAAGACCTGAATTCTTGGAGGAGTGGGGAAACTTGCAAAGAATGAATCATCTCAAGAAGGTAAAGTAAGTCGGGTATGGAGGCACACACACCTGTAATCCCAGTGGCCCAGGAGGATTTGAGGCCATACTTGCCAACTTAGTGAGATAATGTCTCAAAATAGAACTTAAAAAGGGCCAGGGATGCAGCTCAGTGTTAGAGAATACCTGGCTTTGATCCCTACAATTACAAAAAAAAAAAGAAAGAAAAAGAAGAGAAGGGCAGCTTTTACAATCTTTCTTTCTTCTTCTTTTTTTTTTTAATGTTTATTTTTTAGTTGTAGGTGACAGAATATCTTTATTTTATTTTTTTTTATGTGGTGCTGAGGATCGAACCCAGTGCCTTATGCGTGCTAGGCGAGCACGCTACCACTGCGCCATAATCCCAGCCCCTACAATCTTTCTTTCTTGAGAGGCTTTCTCCAGGAAGGTTACTATAGTTTGAGTCTTCAATGGCCCCCAAAGTCCTGTGTGTTGAAGGCTTGGTCCCCACAGTGGTACTACTGAGAGGTGGAAGAACCTTTGAGAGGTGGGATTTAGTGGTAGAATCTTTGAAAGGTGCGATCTAGTGGGAGGTTCTTGGGTCACTGGGGACATGTTGTCAAATGAAATCATAGGTCCCTACTCCTTCCTATTCCTGTCCTCACTCCCTCGCTATTAAGTGAATGGTTATGTTCCAGTTCATGTCTGGGCCGTGATGTGCTGCCTCATCACAGACCCAAAGCAACAGAGCCAATCAGTCATGCTCCTGAACCTCCAAAACTGAGAGCCAAAAGAAACCTTTCTCTTTAAGTTGATTATTTAAGGTACTTTGTTGTAGCAAAAAAAAAGCTGACAAACACAAAGGTCTTTCTGAAGATCTGACCCAAAATATTTCTGAACTGAATGGACATGTGATCAAAAGCTAGGTTACCCAAATGCAAGAGGAAGGAATTTTAGAGTAGTATCATAGAGGTGGATGTGACCGTCAGCAATTATTTGTAGAAACCTACCTGTGAGAGCTCATCATCTTCATCATCAAAGGTGAAAGCCTTGAACTTAGAGCTGTTCCAATACTCCTCCTCATCACCTTTTGTCCGATTCATCTGGAGCAAGAAGACAGATATATGTCCCTTTCTGAGTCCTTCCCAGAAAAGCTCTACAAGTTTTCCTTCTAAAAGCTCCAAAATGTTCTTCGCTATTAACTGTTCACAGAAATCAGGTATACAGATTGAAGAATGATGGCAAAGCAATTAAAAGAAGCAGTTATCCTGCCTTCAAATCATGATTATTTTATTAACAACTTCGCCAAAATTTAGGAAATGAGAGCATGGCCCAAAAAAGAAAATACATAAAGAATTAGTCAAAGGACCACAAGTCCCTCCCATAACTATTCTAAAATTAGAGTTCATTCTGCAAAAAAACAAGTTTTGTCCTAGAATTTCAAACTAAACTATTAATGCCAACTGGATTAAAGTGAAAACAATGCTTTAAACCAAGAATGAGGGACCAAAACTTCCATAGCAACAAAAGTAACTCCCAAGGCTACATAGCATCAAATTCTAAAGGATCAGTTTGCTTTTCCTTTTATTTCAATAGCATCTTTCTCAATAATAAGCTTGAGAAACATTCATCATGAGAGCCTACCTGAGGCTTTTGATGACCCTTAACATACTATACTCTCACTTACTGTTTTCAACTCAGGGGATAGAGGAATGTAAAAGATAGGGTGGGAACTTTCATTCTCATCCCTTCTCAATGCAGATATCAATAATTGATTCCTGCTGAACACAGAAGTGGCTTAAAAATCCCTTTTCTGTACTTAATTCTAGGGGGTCAAAACACCCCAAAAAATCTGGCAGACATAATGAAATCATCCCTTATGGTAGTATCAGTATAGGTGTTGTAGTGAGGCAACCTTAAATTCAAATCTTATTATCTCTGACTCTGAACAAATGAGGTCAAATACTTCACTTCCAAGACTTGCAGAAAGCAGTGAGTAACAAATAGGACTCAGAAAATCTAACGAAGTGCCTACCAGAAAATAAATACTAAATGTTAATTCTTTATAGTATTGGTTGTCTTATTGACATCTTTATGTCTTGGTTTCCTCATCTGCAAAATAGGCTTAACAGTTGACCTACCTTATGGGCCTGCTATGCTTAAATTAAAACATGTCAAGTAGCCAGACATGGTGGCACAAGCCTGTAATCCCAGTGGCTCAAGAGTCTGAGACAGGAGGACTGTGAGTTCAAAGCCAGCCTCAGCAAGGGTGAGGCACAAAGCAATTCAGTGAGACCCTGTAATTAAAATACAAAATAGGGCTAGGGGTGTAGCTCAGTGGTTGTGTCCCTGAGTTCAATCTGCAGTACCAAAACAAAAAAAAAGTGCTTAGCTTCTGACAGAAAATTAATACCCATCACTAACATTTATTAATTAATCATTATAGTACCTTGAGAACAGCTAGTAGAAATACTTGTAAGCACTTGTAAGAAGATTTATAAAATTAATTTAATATAAAAATTCTTAAGTGGCCACAAATGTTAAAAGTGTGTACGAACCACATATAAGTCTCTGACACATATACAACTTCATATAAAGAACTCTGTCATTCATTTGATTCTCAGAACAATCCTGTATAGTAGGCCTGGCAGATTCTTTTCCATTTCACTGATGAGGAAAACAAGGCACAAAAAGTATTACGTTTCAAAGTAACTTTGCTGATTACCCCTATTTCAAACTACAATCCAGGTTTTCTGGCTCCTAGACCATTTCCACCATCTTCTGTGGTCCTTTTAATTATCAATTTTTCCCTCCTGGGAAAATCACGGCAGATCTTCGCTATGGTAAATATCTACAGATAAGCATAGAATGTATCTAAAAAACCCAATACTCTATTAAAGGATTTCTGGAATTTTTTTAACCAAACAATGGCAGTGGGTATCTAGCACCAATTTGTACTTCTAGTATCAAAGGAAAAGCTAGATTTACGTGGAAAGTAAAGAGATAACGATGTGACAGCTCTAGAAGTTACAAGGCAATTAGGAACAATTTAAACAGTAATTTTAAAAGGTGTTTTAACGTGACTGAAAATATTTCAGAGGTTTGTCTCCTTCGTCATCTGTATACTGACAGCCCACAAGGTAGGGTGATAGATCAGAAGGAGAACAGGAAAGTGACGTAGGAAAACAGAAGCATCGGTTAAAAACAAAACACAATCACGACGTTGTCACCTTAAGGACACTCTAAAAACCAGCTACTGAGAAGCTGACTCAGTTTCCAGGTGAGATTTGTGAACTGAGAACGTGGGCTAAAACAGGATGACTCTACAGACGAACGTCCAGGAAGACACGGATCTACCGCTGTCACCAGTGCTCGGCGGATCTCTAGGAGAGATCCAAATGTCACATTTTGAAGTAAATGTTGGGGCTCACTGGAGATCCAACCCCAAAGGTGGCCCAAACTAGAATCAGGCAAGCGTGGGGGGTGTAAGGACGATTCAGAGAAGGGGGAAATATTACGATGCGAAGAGAGTGGCCTCGACCAGATACGCGGCACAAGGGGCTTGGGACACCCTCACCTCTTCCACACCGAGCCCTCCCTCTCAGGACAACGCCAGCCTCGGCCGCCGGACCAGCCTTTCTAGTCAAAGCTGTGCGGCCCAGAGAAGGGGCCGAAGGGTTGTCTCGGAGAAGTCTTGGGCTAAGAATGCTGCCGCAACGCCTTCTGGGAGTTGTAGTTCCTTGGCCTCGGCGACCAGGCGCGGTCCCGAGGAGCTGCCGGGCTTCTGGACTACTGCCCCAGAAAACCCCGCGTGCTGTGCTAGGTCATTTCCTTTACTTTCTGCGCGACCTTCCGCGGTTATCCAAAGGGTCACTAAACAATACTACAACTCCCAAGAGGCTCAGCAAGGCCGATTTAGGGCGTAAATCAACAATGAGACCTACCCTTTGTGTTCTTATGGGTGAGCAATGGTAATGTAAGGGGCTGGATTTCGGGCCCCTTCGTGGGCAACCTGAGGGAGGAGTGACGATCTCTAGGGAAAGCGGAAACTATTCTACTCCACGGGCCGGCAAGTTTGAACGGAAGTAGCTGGTGGGAGTGGGGAGGAGCCGGAAGTTAAGGCGGGGAGGGGGTGGGGTGGAGGGAAAAGCAAGCCAGGAGGTGCTGCGACCGCTTCTAGTAGTTTCCAGGCGCTGCCGGGCGGCTGGGACCAAGCGGTCCTGAGGCTGTGGCTGCGGCTGCTTGGGAGGTGGTGGGGGCGCGATAGGAAAGCCGATGGCCAAGTGGGGTGAGGGCGACCCACGCTGGATCGTGGAGGAGCGGGCGGACGCCACCAACGTCAACAACTGGCACTGGTGAGGAGGGTTGGCGAGGCAGGCCGCTGGAGCACTGCGACCGGGCTGAGCATTTGGGGTTCCTGGAACTTCGGCCAGGACAGAGCTGGGGCCCAGGCAGCCCTGTCCTGGGATTGCGGGTGGGTGCTTCCTGTGGCCGGCGTTCGCAGGCCCAGGCCTCTTCATCCCCGGCTTTCGTCTTCGTTTGGGGCGGACCGCTGCATCCCAGAGGAGGAATTTCATACAGAACGGAACGCCCAAGTTGCTGCATCCAGCCTGAGCAAGGAAATGCGTTCTACACGTGGCCAGAGGAGTCAGTGTGACCCAAACTCCTTTGGGCTATGCTGGGAGATTGCTGTGGAAGTATTGGGACTGGGGCGCTGTAATTCCTATTTTGCGGCTTGCGGTGAAATTAGTCAGTCATAGGAGACTGCTGCTTCAGAGGGAGAAGGTTCTGCAGGTGCTCAGAGCGCCGGGATGCTGAGGACGGCTGCAACCTCTCACCCGGAACTGTTAAGTGGGTTGTGTTGTAACTCCAGGTTGCCGCGCAATCTTGGTTTTATAGCCTGGCCGTTCTTAAAAGATTGCCCTCCTCCATGAAACCTACCAGAAGTAATAGTTACTTATCTTTGAACTCTGTTGACCTTTGTTCATAGTATTTACTGTGCTTTTACTTTGTTACGGCTATTTTTGCTATTATTTTAAGTTAATAAGTAGGAAGGAAGAGTGATTTTTCTGTTTCACTCATCTCTCTCTTTGCCGTAAACAAAATACTTGACCTGATTTTCTTTACTGTTCTTTTTGAAACCCGGACTTCAGTTTTTGTGGCCACCCTAGGGAACCTAGAATATGTAAGGTGTTTATTATAGCACAGCCTAAATCTGGTAGCTCAAAACTCTGCTGCTGAAATCACAGTTTGCTCTTCTAGGCCTTTTATTTTTATTTATTTATTTATTTTTGGTACTGGGGATTGAACTCAGGGGCACTCGACCACTGAGCCACATCCCAGCCCTATGTGTTTTATGTAGAGACAGGGTCTCACTGAGTTGCTTAGCGCCTCGCCCTTGCTGAGGCTGGCTTTGAACTCGCGATTCTCCTGTCTCAGCCTCCCTAAGTGCTGAGATTACAAGCGTGAGCCACCGCGCCCGGCTTAGGCCTTTTAATTAAAAACTGTTCCGTGGTCCCCGTCTGTGGCCCTGACCTCGGCAGCATGTGCAGTTTTACTTTTGGTCAGATGGGGGCGCCATGTTAAAAAAAAGTCAAGGATCATGCGGAGAACCAAGAGCTTAACTTTCTCTTTAGTTTGTGCCATTCTGTACAGTACTTGTCTTCGTTGATAATATGCCACTTCATTCAACAAACTATTGGTCAGACCTTTAACCTCGCATTCTCTTGCATAGAGCAGTGTGTCCTCAGTTTGACTGCTGGTCCATAGCTTTGTGGGGATTTTTTTGCAGGACAGAGAGGGATGCTTCGAATTGGTCCACAGAAAAGCTGAAAACGCTGTTCCTGGCAGTAAAGGCACAGAATGAGGAAGGCAAGTGTGAGGTGACAGAAGTGAGTAAGCTTGATGGAGAGGCATCCATTAACAATCGAAAAGGCAAACTTATCTTCTTTTATGAATGGAGCATCAAACTAAACTGGACAGGTAAGTATTTGATAGGCTGTCAAGAGAAAATGTTAACTGCATTTCCATTGACCTGCAGGAGAGCTAGAGAAAACAGTCTTTGAGGAGTTAGGAACTCTTGAAGGGATGAGTCATCAGTATTAGGTGCTGAAATTGCTCTGCCACTTGGGACCCTAGAGTCCCTCTTTCTCTGGGTTTCATGAGTTCCACCAGTGAAGTGACTGAGCACTATATCTTTGGGCCTTGATCTGTGTTGGGATACATAATGTCCTATTTCCTCAAGCTGGCAACCTCTTTATTGTGAAGAGGAGGGAATTTTTTTGGTTGTTATTGTTGCTTTTTGGTCTGATGTTTTGTTTCGTAGTAGGGATTGAACCAGAGACACTCTGTCACTGAGCCAGTCCTTTTTATTTTGAGACAGGGTCTCAGTTAGGGCCTTGCTAAGTTGCTTAGGCCTCAGCCTCCTGCACTGCAGCGACTACAGACATGTGCCACCACTCCTGGCTTTTTTTTTTTTTTTTTTTTAATGCAGTCTTTGACTTTCTTTTTTTTTTTTCCCCACCCCAGTGCTACGGATGAACCCCGGGCCTTGGCTTGCTAGGCAAGCACTCTACTACTGAGCTACAGCCTCTGCCATTTCTCTTTCCAGTATGAATCTTCAGTAGAACACTGTGTTAATGAAGCTTGTATATGACTAATTTGGAGTTGTATTACCTATCTTCTTTAAAATGTCCCTTCTGTAGCAAAGTTAGGAAAGAATTGGGGCCTTGTGGTGAAATGCACCGTTCGGATGGTCCTAACAGTTTGGAGGCTAAATTTTAAAATGCATAAAGCTGAGCTTAGGATGCGGCCCAGTGGTAGAGTGCTTGCCTAGCATGTTCAGTCTCCAGCACTGTAAAAATACACCCCATAAAGCTGAAGAAGTATGAGATAGCCATTCTGGGATAAAGCATGAATAAATTTGCACTTCAAATTTTTCTCAAGTGAATGGTAATAATGGAGTGAATATCGATAAATATTTGGTAAAGGATAGATAGATAAATACATGGTAAATAAATACCATGATATTCGGGGCTTTTTAAAATATTATTTTAGTTGTAAGTGGACACAGATATCTTTATTTTATTTATTTATTTTTATGTGGTGCTGAGGATTGAACCCAGCGCCTCACGCATGCAAGGCAAGTGCTCTTCCATTGAACTACAATCTCAGCCCCATGATGTTTGGTCTTTACAGTATACCTAAAGCGTGGAAGGAACCTCATATCTTGCCCTGTCCCCTTTTTATAGTTGGAGAAACTGAAGCCTTGGAGAGGTGAAGATAAATGTTAATTTTGAAAGTCAGTTTTGCTGTAAAACATATGTTCTTAAAAGTTGGTGCACTGTGCAAAAATCATTTAGTAAAAACCAAGTTTAAAGGGAAGATGAGACTAGGGACACAATACTCAAAAACTATCAGTAACATAGTTCTTCATGTTAAATGAGAAGAAATATGTAAATTCAATAAGAAATATGATGTTTTACCTTGAAAAAGACCTGAAGTTTCCTTGTGATACAGGGCATCAGAGAGGGTGCAGCTGAGGGCTGTTGTGAAGTGGTGGAGGGAGGGTCATATGAAATCAGAAGGAATGTTCCAGCACCAGCTATGAATGGTTGTGGCTTACTACACGTAGTAAACCCAGGTTGTGGGTAGGTAGATCTTCCAAGATGTGTGTTTTGTGTATTCCTGTGCTGCTTGGTTAAGCTTTGTGTAGTTTTCTGTGTTTGCCTAGTGTTGCTCATGGATGAAATCACATAGAAACAGATGAGAAATTCTCATGATCAGATTGTTTTCTCATATAGCTATCACATTGGAATAACTTTGTCTTTTCAAAGTAAATATTCTAGTAGAACTGACTGAATTAGCTATGGACCCGAGTTCTCCCTGGTAAAAATCCCTGCGAGTACCCAATCGGTGTAGTTCTTGGTCCCATACTGTAATAACACAGTTGGTCTCCAATAATCACGTGAGGAAAAACTTGGGGGGGGGTAGTGGTTATGAATTGTATCTGGCATATGGGATTCTCTCAGAATAAACAGTTCAGCTATCCAAAAGAAGCATAAGTGGGGTAGTGCTCTGGTAGGACATTTAGAACAGACACCTCTCCTACAAAGGAAACTAATGACATTGCTTTTGACAGGTACCTCCAAGTCAGGAGTTCAGTACAAGGGACATGTGGAGATCCCCAATTTGTCTGATGAAAACAGCGTGGACGAAGTGGAGGTTTGTGCTTCCTGAGTCCTTACCAGATCCTCCTTTTCCTCTTATTCTCAGATGAGAAAAACGATCTATCATTCAAGATTAATAGCCCAGACTTGGTCCAAACATTCAGAACTGTAGTCTGCAGATGATTTGCTAGGTGTATGGTGCCACTGGATTTTTCCAGAGCAACTTGCACTTATTTAATTTCTTTGCTTTAGCTAGTGAAATGGGTTCTAATTCTGGCCACCTTCACCTTAGCAGAAGGACTTGAGAAGGAACACTAGTGAGGATTATATGAGTGGTCCAAGTCTGCACATTTCCTTTGGAAATGGTCAGCAGTTATCTGCTTAGTACCCACATTTCATGAAGTGGGTGTCCCTCAATTTATTTACCACTTACTTCTGATCTTTCACCCAGATTAGTGTGAGCCTTGCCAAAGATGAGCCTGACACAAATCTCGTGGCCTTAATGAAGGAAGAAGGGGTGAAACTTCTAAGAGAAGCAATGGGAATTTACATCAGCACCCTCAAAACAGGTATCCCTTGAGTAGTTATATGTGCCTTGAGGCAGTCTTCCAAGGGTCACTGAAAGGACCTGACTGTCCTTTCTTTGGCAAATGTGTCAAGATTTGGGAAGAGTGGGCTTACCTTATCTTGAAGTCAGTCTATAAGCTCTGAGTAAGAAAGCTATAGAGCTGCATTGTCTAATAAGTTAGCTGTTAAACTGTTGAACTGAGGCTAGTCCAAATTGAAATGTGCTGTGCATTTAACATACTGAATTTTGAAGACTTGGTACCCCAAAAAAACAATGTAAAATATCAGTAATCTTTTAGTATTGGTAACATGTTGAATGATAGTTTGACTGCATTAGATTAAATACACTAGTAAAATTTAACTCTTTTTTTTTTTTTTTTGGTTAAGCTTTGTGTAGTTTTCCAGGATTGAACTCGGGAGTACTTGACCACTGAGCCACATCCCCAGCCCTATTTTGTATTTTATTTAGAGATGGTCTCACTGAGTTGCTTAGCGCCTCACCATTTCTGAGGCTGGCTTTGAATTCACAATTCTCCTGTCTCGGCCTCCCAAAGTGCTGGGATTATAGGCGTATGCCACAGCACCCACCGTCTATTTCATTACTTTTAACATGGCTACTAGAGGATTTTAATTACATTTGAGTATCACTTTATACTTCCATTAGCACTAATGTAAGAGTTGACGTTCCCTGGACTTTTTTTTTTTTTTTTTTTTTGGTACTAGAGATTGAACTCAGGGGTACTTGACCACTGAGCTACATCCCCAGCCCTATTTTGTGTTTTATGTAGAGACAGGGTCTCATGAGTTGCTTAGCGCCTCGCTCTTGCTGAGGCTGGCTTTGAACTCACGATTCTCCTGTCTCAACCTCCCTGGACTGTCTTTGATATGCATTCTCCAGGGATGTTTAAAAGGTTAGAATAGAGGTCAGCTCAGCTCTTCCCCTGGAATTTTGTTTCTGCCTGTTCTGATCTTGGTGCTAGAATATATGTAATACCTATCAGAAGAACCAGCATGGAATGTGGTTGGTTTTTTGTTTTTTTGTTTTTTCCCGCTACTGGAGCTTGAACTCAGGGGCACTCGACCACTGAGCCACATCCTCAGCCCTATTTTGTGTTTTATGTAGAGACAGGGTCTCACTGAGTTGCTTAGCGCCTGGCCTTTGCTGAGGCTGGCTTTGAACTTGGCGAATCTCCTGTCTCAGCCTCCCTAAGTGCTGGGATTACAGGCTAGCACCACCATGCCCGGCTGGAATGTGGTTTTTGTTTTTGTTTACAAATTTTTTTTTAGTTATACATGGACACAGTGTCTTTGTTTTGTTTATTTTTATATGGTGCTGAGGATTGGACCCAGTGCCTCACACGTGCGAGACAAGCGCTCTGTCACTGAGCCACATCCTCAGCCCTTCTTTTTTTAAAATATTTTTTTAGTTGTAGATGGACACAATAGCTTTATTCATGTATTTTCATGGTGCTAAGGATGGAACCCAGCGCCCACACTTGCAAGGCAAGTGCTCTACCACTGAGCTACAGCCCCAGCCCTGGAATGTAGTGTTCTTTTAGTGCTTTAGTGTCAACTAGTCGTGGCTTTTTCACAGGCAAGACAGTGGAGTAAAGGGTGCCATTCCATTTACTGGCTACCTTGGGTAATACACCTCACATGCATTTAACACGTTGTCATGCTTCCAGTCAAGGGTTTTAAGGTTTTTGAGATAATCCCATTGAACATACTGTATTGTATAACCTATACTCAGACCTGTCTGGTATAGACCAAAGGTAAAAATGTAAAATAGGTAAGAGGGGCTGGGGCTGAGTGGTAGAGCACTCGCCTTGCATATGTGAAGCACGGGGTTCTATCCTCAGCACTACATTAAAAATAAATAAAGACAGAGAGAAAGAAAGGTATTAAAAAACATGTCATAGTTTTAAAAATGTAAAATTCACTTTTCTATTCATTATCTCATTCTGGTTTAAAATGGTTGTTTGTCAAACTGTAACAAAAAGTCACCCTATCTCAGCTAAGAAATAACTTCCATGAGCTGCGATTTTGTCTTTTCAGAGTTCACCCAGGGCATGATCTTGCCGACAGTGAATGGAGAGTCAATAGACCAAACAGGGCAGCCAGCACTGAAAACTGAGGAGCGCAAGGTAAACAATATTCCCAGGTGATGTGGGAAGGGCATCTGCAAAGACTGTGGAGAGACTGCCTTCCTCATTCCACGTCAGCTTTTTCTCTGACCTTAACCTTGAAGCCAGAGCAGCCTATATGATCTGCTCCTTGTGCTTTTTAGAGAGTACACAATATGTAGTCATCTGTGCACCTTTAACCTTTTTTTAAAAAAAATGCATTTATAGAAGACCCCTAGAGCAAAGGGGAGTCATCAGGGACTTCAAATTGTGATTTTCAGTTGGACTTAACACCATTTAGGAGCTTATGAGCATAAGATGGTCTTTACTTACATAAAAGTCTTCAGTGTTGTTTCTGATTGGAGTATTGGTATTTCATACTTAGCTATCAAAGATTTCATCTCATAGACTAACTTCACCCATCAGTAAATTCCACCTCATCCCATTTGTAGTGTGAGCAAAATCTCTTTTATCTAGAGATGTAGCATTTGTGTGGTTCAAGCTCTTCTTGGTTTGGTATCTTTGTCAGCACAATGAAGAATATTCTGGAGATAGGGAGGTGCTTCCTGCTGGGGGAAGGGGGAGGTTCCAGGGATCAACCCAGTGTTTTGCATGCATGAGGAAAGCACTCCACCGCTTAGCTTATACTCCTAGCTCCTACTTCCAGCTACTTAGGTTTTCTGCTTGAAAGTTATGCTAAACTTTTCAGAAATGCCTAATGAAACTAGGCATGGTGATGCACACCTGTAACCTCAGCTAAGTGGGAGGCTGAGGCAGGAAGATCACAAGTTCAAGGCCAGCCTGGGCAACTTAATGAGACCCTGTCTCAAAAATTTTAAAAAGCTGGGGATGTAGCTTAGTGGTAGAGTGCTTGCCTTGCATGTACAAGGCTCTGAGTTGGATCCCTAGTATCACACACACAAAAAGTGTCTTAACAGTGGGCTTGTCCTTGGCTAATGGGTTTTTGTTTTTTGAATATTTTTAGTTGTAGATGGGCACAATACCTTTATTTTATTTATTTGAATACTGAGGATTGAATTCAGGGGTGCTTGACCACTGACCACAGCTATTTTGTGTTTTATTTAGAAACACAGGGTCTCACTGAGTTGCTTAGTGCCTCGTCATTGCTGAGGCTGGCTTTGAACTTGCAATTCTCCTGTCTCAGCCTCCCTTAGTGCTGGGATTACAGGCATGTGCCACCATGTCCAACTTGTAGGCAAGCACTCTACCACGGAGCCACAACCCCAGCCCTGGCTGATGGGTTTTTTAATGAGTACCAGAGTTGTTCTAGAGTGACAGTGTGGAAGTAGAGAATGTTTCTGGAAGAATTCTCATGACTGAAACATGTACACATACAAATTGCCTTTAAGTCCCTTGAATAATTATAGCTGAAAATTTTTATGAGAATTCATGGGAAGTCTGTTCTGCAACCATCTCAAGGTTTTACCAGTCCTAAACAGACCCTTTCCACTTCCACTTTCACAGACTAAGTCTGCTCCTCAAAAAACCCAGGCCAAACCTGTTGGTGTCAAAATCCCCACTTGTAAGATCACCCTTAGAGAAACCTTCTTGACGTCACCAGAGGAACTCTATAGAGTGTTTACCACCCAAGAGGTAAGTATGGTATCGTCCGTCCCTCAGGCCTCATGCTGTCTGCCCTTTCAGGTAACTTGGGTTGTGATCGAGCCACCTTAGTACACAGGGGAGGTATCCATGGCTAGAACCATGAGGCTTCCCTGATGCAAATAGAGGCAAAGGGAAAACACGTTTATTTAGCCACACCTCAAAGTAGATTGTCCCGTCCTCTTTTTTTTTTCTATTTGTATGAGTTTGGGGACAAGTTAAGTGGGAACCACTCAGTCGTCTTGTTAGAAAAGTGAATGGGCCTAAAGCAGTGGCATCATGGAAGAGAATAGAGAGACCCAGGACCTGCTCACTGGGCAGAGTGGCATCTTTGGAAAGGAGAGTTGAGACATGCCAGTTTCAGCTAGCATCTGTCCCTGGATCCCGTTGAGAGCCATGCATCTTCTCCCTGCCTCTTTTTTTTTTTTTCTTTTTTCTTTTTTTTTTTTTAATAGCTGGTTCAGGCCTTTACCCATGCTCCCGCAATGTTAGAAGCAGACAAAGGTGGGAAGTTTCACATGGTAGATGGCAACGTCTCTGGGGAATTTACTGATCTGGTGAGTACCTGCTGGCCCAAGACCCAGGTTCTAGCCTCTGTCTGGTCAGATGAGAGACCTTTCATTTTTTTTCTCAGCTTGTGGTAGGTAAAATTAAGGCTTTAAAACTCTTTGGTTAATAAAAACATACTTTCATTTTTTAAAAGAATGCTGCAATTTGAATTCTCTTGGAAGTAATGTAATTTCACAGATGATAGACTCCTACAGAGACAGACGGCTAACCTTAGCCAGGATTGGGTCCATTGTAGTCTGAACTATAGACTGGGCTTTTTGATTCTTTTAGGTTCCTGAGAAACATATTGCAATGAAGTGGAGGTTTAAATCTTGGCCAGAGGGTAAGCAAGCATTATTTGTGTATTGTCATTCTGCCCAGCATCTTTTCCTTTCACCCTCGTCTTAACCCTTCACAGAAACACTGGATCTAAAACCTCCCTCTGCTTCCCCAGGGCACTTTGCCACCATCACATTGACCTTCATTGACAAGAGTGGAGAGACTGAGCTGTGTATGGAAGGCCGAGGCATCCCTGCCCCTGAGGAAGAGAGGACACGGCAGGGTTGGCAGCGGTACTACTTTGAAGGCATCAAACAGACCTTTGGCTATGGCGCACGCTTGTTTTAGGGCCAGCAGCAGGGGGCTCTGGCCTGCCTGACACTCAGTCCAGCCCTCTCCTGACTGGGGCTCTTGACTCACAGGATTGCACCATCCCAGCCGCTAACTTGGGGTTGGGGTCCCTCCTCTCCACATATACCTTGGGTTTGTGCATGTTTTCTGCTGGGTGGGATCAGAGGGTGACTTCTCTTTTATGTGTACATACGCTAAATAAACATAATTTTAAAAACATATGTGTCTGAAATCTGTGTTGACTAGGTAGGTGGCTGTATTGAGTTCCCTTAAAGGTTGTTTTTTTTTTTTTAATATTTTTTTAGTTGTAGATGGACACAATGTCTTTATTTTACTGCTTTGTATGTGGTGCAGAGGATCAAACCCAGGACCTCACGCATGCGAGGCAAGCGCTCTACCGCTGAGCTACAGTCCCAGCCCCCCTTAAAGGTTTTGAATTAGGAAAAAACAGGAGGGGCTTGAAAGCCTCATCTTTGTTCTGGAGAAGTATATGTAATAGGCACAAGGGAGCTGCCTTCTTACTACCAGGCTTTCCTAAGCTAGTCTCCTTTTATATGACACCTTACCAGCACAGAGGAATATCCAGAAAAAGCGGTGCTAATAAGTGCCCTGCCACCATTGCCAGTTGAAGTGGTATCTTGGGCTCTACTCCTCATAGGCTCTTCCTCTTTCATAAAGAGGTGACCATCGTGCTGGTTTGGAATGCAGAAAGATGAAGCATTAAATTTTAAATCTTGAGCCAGGCGTGTGGCTCAAGCCTGTAATCCCAGCACTTAGGGAGGCTGAGACAGGAGAATCCCAAGTTCAAAGCCAGCCTCAGCAACAGCAAGGCAGTAAGCAACTTAGTGAGACCCTGTCTCTACATAAAACAAAATAGGGCTGAGGATATGGCTCAGTGGTCGAGTGCCCCTGAGTTCAATCCCTGGCACCAAAAAAAAACGAAAGTTAAATCTTAGATTTTTCTTTTTTTTTTTCTCGGTACCGGAAATTGAACTCGGTGACAATCACTGAGCCACATTCCCAGGCCTATTTTGTGTTTTATGTAGAGACAGGGCCCTATTGAGTTGCTTAGCACCTCACTAGCTGAAGCTGGCTTTGAACGCGCGATCCTCCTGTCACCCTCCCAAGCCGCTTGGATTATAGGCATGCGCCACCACACCTGGCTAAATCTTGGATTTCTTGTGTATAAATGTTTGCTATAGTTGAGACCCTGATTTCTAATAGCCAAAGTCTAACAGCTGACAATAGTTTTGTTTTGTTTTTTTTTTTTTTGGTACTGGGAATTGAACTCGGGTACTCGACCACTGAGCCACATCCCAAGCCCTATTTTTTGTTTTATGTAGAGACAGGGTCTCACTGAGTTGCTTAGTGCCTCGCCGTTGCTGAGGCTGGCTTTGAACTCACGATTCTCCTGTCTCAGCCTCCCTAAGTGCTGGGATTACAGGCTTGAGCCACCACGCCCGGCTGACAATAGTTTTGATTTGGAACAAGGACCATAACTCCAGTCCTTGGTCAAATCTAAACACTTATCTGTTGCCTCATTGTGTTCAGAAAAGCCGCTGCATTTCTGTTACATTAGTTGTCCCTCCTAGAGTAAAGAATTCCAGGCCCCAGTACTCCCCTCAAGAGAGGAAGAGATCACCCTTGAGAGTATTGCAAGCTAGGCATGGTGAGGCATGCCTGTAATCTCCCAACAGACTGGGAGGCTGAGGCAGGAGGATTGTTAAAAGCCTGCCTTAGCAACTCAGTGAGGCCCTATCTCTAAAAATACAAACAAGGGCTGAGGATGTGACTTAGTGGTTAAATGCCCCTGAGTTCAATACTTGGTATCAAATTTTTTTTTTTTCTTTTTTTTAAATGCCTGGTACCACAGACACTGAGTGTGCCAAGTGCTGGGAATATATTCTGCTGTGGGTCCGACCACAGTAAGAAGTAACTACCTGAACGTGGACCTACTTTCTCAACAAGCCTGCTCTGGCTTCCTGTGCCCCAGCGTGAGTCAGTGCTCTCCAAGTGAGACACTACCTCCTGCAGCTACAACTATTTTCTTCATCTATTTTTGCCTGTTTTATTAGGTGGCAACAAGACCTGCAGTCTAATCTTACGTGACTTGGCCAAAACTTTGTAGTTAAAGTAGAAAATCAGTTCTCATCAGGATCATCTAGACACCCAAAAGCTATTCTCAGCTCCAATTACTCAGATGAGTGCTGGACTGAACTTACGTGTAATTCGGCATTACATTTGCCTCCTAGGGCATCCAAAGAGAGGCCATTTGATTAAAAATAAAAAACAAGACAAAACTTGGGCTCCAGCCTTAATCAAATTAATGGACTCCTAACAGACCATTAACAAAAACTGGAGCCCTTTCAAAAGCCTAACTGGAAAATTACCAGTTCCAGAATACTTAGAGGAAAATGGGGAGAGATCACAACAGGCTCAGTAACAGCTCTCAACCCTTGTACTGAAGGCTCTTCATTTCTTACCACTGCTACCTTGTGCATTTCAGTTGGCCAATTGAGCCTAAAAAGCAGAATGGCTGGGTGCGGTGGCGCACGCCTGTAATCCCAGCAGCTCAGGAGGCTGAGGCAGGAGGACCATGAGTTCAAAGCCAGCCTCAGCGAAAGTGAGGCACTAAGCAACTCAGTGAGACCCTGTCTAAATAAAATACAAAATACCGCTGAGGATGTGGCTCGGTGGTCAACTGCCCCTGAGTTCAATCCCCAGTAACTCCCCAAAAATAAATAAATACCAGAACAATGTCACTAATAATAAAACCATGCACTTGGTTTGAATGGCAAATATTCCACATCCTAACCCATTGGGCAAATTTCCTTACCTGTGAAATGGGTATAAGTACCTTATGAATGCTTCAGGATGATCGATGTACAAGTACTGACACCTGGTGGCATTTAGCCACCTGCTGCCTGCTGATGTTTGGACTTAGACCCCCAAGTGTTCTTCCTTAAACCAGAACTGATATTTCAAAATGCTAGTTTAGTCCAAATTGCAAATACTAGGCCAACAATCCTTCAAGACTAAGAACCACCTGAGGGAACCTGTCGAATATAGAAAAACAGACTCCAACCTAGAAGTTCTCAGCAGATACGGGACGTGACCCATAAACTTGCATTTTAACATCTCAGGAGATTCTGATACCTGATGCATGTTTGTGAAGTACCTCAACATGTGAGGAAAATCGAGATATAAACAAAGGAGCACACCAGGGGTCCTTCTGTGAATAATGGAGCAAAAGAAACATCCTATCTTCTAGAACAGGGAGGTCAGCAGCTCTGGCAGTTTTGTACAGTTGGTTGTTTTGTTTTTGTTGTTTATAGTACTGGGGATTGAAGCCAGGGATACTCTACCATGGAGCTACATCCTCAGCCCTTCTGGAGATCGAGTCTTACTAAATTGCCCAGGCTGGCCCTGATCTTGCAATCCTCCTCCCTCCCTCAACTTCCCAAGTACCTAGGATTACAGTGCGTGCCACTGCGCCTGACCCTGTTGGTTGTTTGAATTAGTAAGAATTAGTAAGAATTAGTAAGAATTCAGTTTGACCAATCTTGCCCAGCCTGGGTCCTTTTTGAGGCAAACCTGACGGGGAAAGATTTGGCAAACCATCTTGGCATCTGGAGCAGCTGTTAGGTAGATGGTATTCATGCTGGATGTTTGACCATGGATGAGCCCCAATGTTGGGGACAGGAAAAACAGCTGGTCAAGTCAGTGAGGTGACTGACACTGGACTAGATCAGGGAGGAGGGACCCTCTCTGGTTCATGGGCCTTCTCCTGGCTATGATATAAACCACTCCTAAATCCTCTCTTCACCAGGCTCATTGACCCCTTCACTGGTTCTTTTCCTGCCACACAGGTGTTCCTTCCGCCTACAGCCACCTGCACAGGGTCTCTTTTTCCTTTGCATAGCTTGAATAAGCTATTACATAGCTGACCTACTGCCCAGCCCCCTCAAGGCCCCAGCCCCCACTTTTCTTTAGTTTCTCTCATTTATGGCCCAACATAGTAACAGTCGTTTGCCAAGATAAATTCTATTAGAAGCCGGGCGCGGTGGCGCATGCCTGTAATCCCAGCACTTAGGGAGGCTGAGACAGGAGAATCGCAAGTTCAAAGCCAGCCTCAGCAATGGCGAGGCGCTAAGCAGCTCAGTGAGACCCTGTCTCTACATAAAACACAAAATAGGAAATAGGGCTGGGGATGTGGCTCAGTGGTCGAGTGCCCCTGAGTTCAAGCTCCAGTACCAAAAAAAAAAAAAAAAAAATTCTATTAGAAGAGAATATACAGTTCCCGACAGACTCTGGGATGTCTCTTACCTTGTTCTTTAATACAAAATAAAAGTTTCTGCCAAGGAAAGTAAAAGAAGGTAGGCACAGTGTCACACAGTGAGACCCTGTCAAAAAAACCAGCAAAACATACTTGGTTAATCTTTCTGAACTCAGCTCCTACTTGGTGACCTGAAATACTGCCTTCTCTGAACTTCTAAGTTCTAGTTGCAACAGAGTATTTTTAGGTTGTAGTTCAAGACCAGATTAATACACTTAACTCTAAGTATGACGGTCACCAGAAACACATGGCTCCCTGCGAGTCTCCAGGTGGTAGCTCTAAAGGTAGAGTAAAGGTGCCTTCCTTTACTGTACTTTTTTTTTGGTACTGGGGATTGAACTCAGGGGCACTTGACCACTGAGCCACATCCCCAGCCCTATTTTGTGTTTTATGTAGAGACAGGGTCTCACTGAGTTGCTTAGCGCCTCGCCATTGCTGAGGCTGGCTTTGAACTCGGGATCCTCCTGTCTCAGCCTCCCTAAGTGCTGGGATTACAGGCTTGAGCCACTGCGCCTGGCTCCTTTACTGTACTTCTGACATATATCTCTACTTCTCCAAATGTCAGGGATGACAGCGGAATCTCTGGTAAGTGTACCAACTAAGGCAGAGTACACTTCTCATTTTGCAGGTGTATTCCTTTGGGTAACTTTGGTGGGATCCCCCTCCCGCCACATCTAATTACTTACAGAAGTGGGAATACTTTCCTACAACATAAATAACAGTTTACCTCTGTGACCAAAGTGAAGAGGAAATGTGCCCCTGAGGTCCAGCCGGCTCCTGGTCAGTCTTGTAGGTAGCCCTTTGCCAGAGTGAGCAGGAAAGGCCGGGCGCAGTGGCGCATGCCTGTAATCCCAGCACTTGGGGAGGCTGAGACAGGAGAATCATGAGTTCAAAGCCAGCCTCAGCAACGGCAAGATGCTAAGCAACTCAGTGAGACCCTGTCTCTACATAAAACACAAAATAGGGCTGGGGATGTGGCTCAGTGGTCGAGTACCCCTGAGTTCAATCCCCAGTACCAAAAGAAAGAAAGAAAAAAAAAAAAGTGAGCAGGAATAAGGACATTTTCGGTCTACCCCTGCATCCTCTGCACTCCACCTGCCCCGCAGGTGGAAAAGTAAAGAGCTGGCTATGACCGGTGATTATACACACCACCCCTGGGAGCTTGGCCTGGGCTGTAAGCACAGTCTCCTCACAGCCCTTTGCTCTGCCCAGTCTCCAAATCATTTCATCCGACAGAATTTGAAAATAAAGTGCTTTATTGTTGAGGATCCCAGGAAGCCAGCCTCCGGGCAGCTGTCTAGGGGTGAAGACTGAAGTCCTCTACCTCTTGTGAACAGGGATGGTTGGAATTCCAGGAAGTGTGGTCTGGGGGAGGAGGGGAGACCGCAAAGAGGCCCGAAGTGTGCGGAGACCTCACACGCACCCCATTCTGAATTCAGTGTGTTCAGTAATGTCACCAGGAACTTCACACAGGCCATTGGTGGGAGTGTTTATACTACAGAAATGGCCCAAATACTACCAATCAGGGCTCTTTCCCTGCCAGATTGCTTGCTCATTTACAATCACTATAGGCACATGGCACCCTCCTGGGCCCATCTCGAGTTCTGAGCCCACCCCAAGCCTGGCTGCTGTGACCCGAGGCAGTGCCAGCCCTCAGCCTACGTGCTCTCAGTCTGGGAAGAACACAAGGGGCTGAATAAAGAGAAGGTCTGGAATTAGGTGACCGACTTTCTGCCTCGTCTCTGCTGCCTCTGCCATTTGTCCATTCAGGCTCCACTGATGGCCTCCAACCCCAGATGAAAGTGGTGTCCACCAGAAAGGCAGCTGGGCACTAAGACAACCTTCCAATGCAGTGGCTCATGGCAGGGGACGACAGGGCATGTATACCCAGAGGGGTGGGTACCCAGGGTTGATATCAGCCTGGCAAAGGGCAGCTGTGTGGCCAAATGAAGGACTGGTCCTTCTTCATGTCCTACCTCAACTGACCATTGAGGTGGGGGTCAGAACGATTTCACAGCAGGTCCTGGGAATCAGAACGTGTCTGGAACACAGGCTAGCCCCTGTGTGGACAGCCAATGCACAAGAGCCAGCTCCAAAGGACAGGGAGAGAAACTAGTAGCCAGGCTGGGACAGTTCTCTCAGCAAGCAGGGGACACAGAGGGCCTGGAAACATGGTATGTGCGCATTTCCGTTGCATCCCCAGATGCCCTGAGGCCTGGGCTTCTTACCCTCACCCTAGGCCCTATAACCCTTCAACCTTCTCCTCAATCCCCTGGGACACCTAGGTCTCTGACCTGCCTCAAAGTCACAGGCAGAAGGCCTGCTGCACCAGACTGGGCTTACAGGATGAGCTCTTGCACTCACCCAGTCTGGGCAAGGGTGGGGTGAGGGGCCTGTAAGGGACCTTTTCCAGCTCAGCAGCCACCAGCTGCTCCCTGCAGCATCTGCCCAGCAGTCTCTCATTAGTACTCCTTGGCCTCCTGCAACTGGGCCAGATACTCCTCCTCGGGGGGATTGTCAGCACAGGCCCGTCCATTGTTGGGGGGCCGCACGGCATGGTACCGGCTCCAGTCCCCCTTACACAGAATCCAGGGCAGCTTGTCCACCTTGAAGTGCAGCTCAGGTGAGAAGTCAGTGCTGACAAGGTCCGGGGCCCCGGCACCCTTGCCACGGGTCAGCAGCCGGCTGCCCTCGTCATAGCAGCAGTGCTGGGCGGCCAGCGTGCTGCTCTCCCCCGACAGCAGGGAGCGTAGGCAGAAGCGCGCCGAGGGCTGGTAAACGTCCAGGCGCTCGTGTGGGCCACTGGCATCCCTCCACTGGAAGCTGCGGCCCTGATGCTCATCCTTCAGGCTCACGGCACTGTCCACAGCCTCCAGCGGGTATGCACATGGGCAGCTGGGCAGGTCCCGCAGCACCTGGCTCACATACTTGTCTAGGAATTCGCTCTTGCAGTTCAGCCACTTCTCACAGCTGTCCACATCTGCAGAGGGCAAAGAGGGGCAGGAGGGCAGCTGGTTGGAGGGTTGACCAGCTGGTGGTGGGGGGGGTGAGGGCTGATCAAAAGTCCAGGCCCCAACTGGCACAAAAGGCAGGGATGGCTTAGGGGCAGAAGTGGAGGGACCCAAACCAGATCTGGGGCAGATAAGGCTACCCCACACCAACTTGAAACCTGAAGTTAAGAGGCAGCCGCTCAGAATGGACTGCCTTTCTCAGGCTGTCTGACCTAGGTGAGTCACTTGCCTTCTGGGCGTCCTAAGATTCCTTCTGTCTATGCCCTCCTCCCATCTCTCTCCCTGGGAAAGTGTGGCCTGCGATTCTGGCCATACAGAATGAACTGCCCCTTCCTCTTTGATCTCAGGCCTTTGGGGCCTACTTTGCCAAGCTGTGCTCATGCTAGTTATGTGTTTCCAACCATAAAGCCTGAGCTCCTTGAGGGTAGAAACCGAGCCTTTTAGGATTCCCTAGCCTCAGGCCAGTGCCAGATGCAGGACACAGGTTCACTAAGCTTCGTGGTGCTGAGCACAGCCTCGTTAGCAAGGTGGGCTATCAGCAGCTGCCTGTCTTCCTTGTGGGGCGCAGGTGAGACCAAGGGACACCTGGAGTGTGCTGGTGGAAGTGTCATCAACTCCCAGCTGCCTAGAAGGAGTTGTCCTGAAGTTCTGGACCTGGATAGCACTGTATCCCCCTTCCCAGACAGTCTGCCTAGGGGTCTCCAAAGAGTGACCAGAAAAAAGAAGTCAGAGGGTCCCTATGCCATCCTGTTGCTAGGAAAGACATGTGTCCTACCCCACGTGCCATGACCTCTAAGCTGCCTGGCTTTCATTAAGACCTTCTTACCAGCAGGGACATTAGTCTGGGGAAAGCCAGGGGGCCTGCCTCAGAAATGCTGGGGACCCTTTCCTGGGGACACAAACCCTCCACTGGAGGATGCACTCAGCCTCAGTGGATGAAGCCAGGTTCCTACCCTGCAGTAATGCTCCACCCTTCCCAGAGAGGTTCTGCCCCATCCCCCACAGCAAGGTCTAGCACCCCACTGACCTGGGCCAAGCAAGTCCGTAGCATTGTGGGCCAGGGGCTGCCACCCCTCACTGGGGAAGCCCAAGTTGTCCTTGTTCTCAGCGCCTTTGGGAAAAGAGGAGGCCAGGCTGGTGGCGCCCCAGGGCACCATTGTGCTCCTGATGGGGAAGCCCACCTGTGAAGCCTCACCAGGCTCTCGGTGCTCAGAGAAGCTGGGACAGGCCTGGGACAGGACCACCATATTTGTGAGCTTTTTGCATTCTCTCTCCCAAGACCACCCCTCCCACACCCACATTCCCAGGTGACAAAACCCTTAGTCTAAGCCATACCAGCCATTCCTATGCAGGGGCTAGGACCAGTCTCACCAGGACAGGGGGTCAAATCACAGGTACGGGTCTGGGTGGCAGTACAGGCACAGCCACAGGCCCGAGTCCTCTGCTGGCTGCCGCTGCTGCAGTTCCCACTGCAGGGAGACCAGGGACTCCACTCCTCCTGAGGCTCACAGTCTGGGTCAAGGCAGGGAGAAAGGTCAGTGCACGGTGCACTGGTGCCAATCAGCAGTGGGTTGGCCTTTCTCAGATGGATGAGCCTGTGCCACAGCACCCAGCCTAGTGGATGGAGCATGGGCTCACCCACTGCCTCCGCTGAGAATCCTTGTACCATGAACAACATGTGCAAATCTATCGGGTGGCCCTAGGGAGACAGCACAAACCCCTTCCATTCCCTCTGTGCCAAAGCACAGATCCCTGGGGCTGGAAGCCACTGACCACATGACCTCAGGGAAGTTCTCTTACACCTCTGAGCTAGAGGGTTTTTTTGTTTGTTTGTTTGTTTGTTTGGTAGCAGGACTTGAATCCAGAGCACTTAACCACTGAGCCACATCCTCAGCCCTATTTATATTTTATTTTTGAGACAGGGTCTTGCTAACTTGCTGAGGCCTCACTAAGTTGCTGAGGCTGGCTGTGAACTTGCAATCCTCCTGCCTCAGCCTCCTGAATCATTGGGATTACAGGGGTGTGCTACCGTGTCTGGCTGAACTAGTTTTTATGTCAATCAAAACCAATGAGGGGGGCTGGGGCTGTGGCTCAGTGGTAGAGCGCTTGCCTCGCATGCATGGGTCACTGGGTTCGATCCTCAGCACCACATACAAATAAATGGATAAAATAAGGATATTGCATTAATCTACAACTAAAAAAATATTAAAAAAAAAAAAAAACAAAAAAAAACAAAACCAATGAGGACGATACTTCCTTGGCACTGGTTTTTTTTTAGTACCAGGGATTGAATTCAGGGGTACACGACCACTGAGCCACATCCCCACTCCTATTTTGTGTTTTATGTAGAGACAGGGTCTCACTGAGTTGCTTAGCACCTTGCTGTTGCTGAGGCTGGCCTTGAACTCACGATTCTCTAGTCTCAGGCTCCCAAAGTGCTGGGATTACAGGTGTGTGCCACCGTGCCCGGCTGGCACTGGGGTTATTAAAGACTGTCCCTGCTGCCATGTTAGGACCCACGCCTGATCTGGAGGAGCTCAGTCACATTGTGGCTGGGCCTGAGACTTGGGGCTGACTCTGGGACGTCAAAGGACTGGCACAACTGGTTTTCTCCTGGC
>PVHX01022979.1:0-21252 GCA_004024805.1 Geosciurus inauris
TTTTTTTTTTTTTTTTTTTTTTTTTTTTTTTTTTTGGTACTGGGGATTGAAGTCAGGGGCACTCGACCACTGAGCCACATCCCCAGCCCTATTTTGTGTTTTTTATGTAGAGACAGGGTCTCACTGAGTTGCTTAGCGTCTCGCAGTTGCTGAGGCTGGCTTTGAACTCGCGATTCTCCTGTCTCAGCCTCCCTAAGTGCTGGGATTACAGGCTTGAGCCACTGCGCCCGGCTTCAATTAAGTATTTCTTAAGTCTGTAAATTAGGGTCAGAAAGCTGTAATGAAAACTATGGATACCAATTACATTTTGAGCTTGATAGAAAAGTTACTCAAACCTGCTGGGCATGGTGGCTCATGCCAATAATGCCAGAGACTCAGAAGGCTAAAGTATAAGGATTATAAATTCAAGGCTAGCTTCTGCAACTTAGTGAGATCCTACCTCAAAAGAAAAAATAAAAACAAGACGCAACTCAGTGGTAAAGCATCCCTGGGTTCTATTTCCAGTGCAAAAAAAAAAAGAAAGAAAGAAAGAAAGAAAGATAAAGTTACCAAGCAATGTCAAAACCAAGAACAAGCTCTTTCCATACTCTTATTTAATCTTCATAACAAACCTGTGAGGTAGCTACTATTAACCAGCTTCCAACATTTGCCCCAACATCGTTGCAGAGAGCTAAAATTTGAACCCAAAGGTGTGAATGAGACCAAACAAACTATCTTTCCATCATATTGTATTATTAGCTCTTATAACCAAGAGTATTTTGAAGCTACATACACATTTCTGGTGTGTTTCAGAGATGCCTGAACAGGTGCAATGCCAGTGTATTTATTGTCACACCTGTATCAGATAACTTTTCAGTGTGTCACTGGCTACACTGGCTGATAAGAGTAGAGTATCTGTCCAATGAAACTCTTCAGTATTGTAACTCAAGTAAAGGATTGAGTCATGTTCAAGTCAATTTATCGAATATTTGTTAAACCTAATGTGTATTAGGCTTAAAATACAGAAGGGGCAAACAGAACTAACATTTATGGAGTTACTTTGTGCCAAGCAGTGTATTAAGCACTTGCTTATATTCATTATTCCCTTGATATTCCCAACATCTTTGTTAGAGGGATGATTGATGATGATGATGATGATGATGATGATGATGATGATGATTCCTGTTACAGAAAAAGAAAGCTCAGAGAAGTTAAGTAACTTTGTGCAACATCACACCCCTACTAAAAGAAAAGCTAAAATTAGAGTACAGACTCTGATTATTAAGCCCCTATTTTTTTCACTGCCTCCCAGCCCACTTCTCAAAACCTCTTCCACCCTACCCCCAGGAACTAAAAATCTTCTTATAGAAATAAAAAAATAAATAAATGTTTTGCATGTACAAAACATTTAAATAACTAAGTAAAACAACCTGTGAGCAAAGGATGCAAGGAACCAGATATTACTTTTAATAGAAACCAGTAAAGGGCCTCAATTTCCAATCTTTTTTTTTTTTTTTTTTTTTTTGGTACCAGGGATTGAACTCAGGGGTACTTGACCACTGAGCCACATCTCCAGCCCTATTTTGTGTTTTATGTAGAGACAGGGTCTCACTGAGTTGCTTAGCGCCTCACCGTTGCTTAGGCTGGCTTTGAACTCGCGATTCTCATGTCTCAGCCTCCCAAAGTGCTAGGATTACAAGCGTGAGCCACCGCGCCCGGCTCAATTTCCAATCTAATGAAAATAAACTAAAATGATCTCTAGTCCCTTTTATTCAAAATCTATAGAGGAATGATGCAAATAAAACAGGCAGATAATTTGAATTCTGAAATATGTGTGTGTATGTGTACGTGTGTGTGTCTTACACACACAGGTTGCCCACTGTGGCCCCAAATTCCTGGTCTTAAGAGATCTTCCTGCTACAGTTTCCTAAGTGTCTAGGACTACAGGTATGCATCACTTTGCCCAGCTAGTGTGTCAATATTTAGAAACAGAAAAAGAAAAAACTTTTTTTGGTATTCTGCTAGAATACTTTATGTGAATATTAAAATTTGGGTAGAAATTCATTGCTTGTCATGATATCCCAATCCACATTAGCTAATGTGTAAGTTTTTTGCAATCATATCATTATTACTCATGGAAATCTCTATTTTCTCACAGTTGAAGGCAAAAAAAAAAAAAAACCAATAATACTGAGTGCAAGGGTATTTGGTGAGAATTATGTGTCTTAGAATTATCAGTTTGAGGGCCAGGCACAGTGGTATATGCCTATAATCCCAGCTATTCCATAGGCTGAGGCAGGAGGATAGAAAGTTTAATGCCAGTCTCAACAATTTATCAAGACCCTGCCTTAAAATAAAAAATAATAAGGGTGGGGATATAGCTCAGTCATAGAGCATCCCTGGATTTAATCCTCAGTATCACACACGAAGAAGGAGAAGGAGAAGAATTACCAGCTTAGAAACTAGCAGTAAGGTACTTCAGGGAACTAATAATCATCAAATAAATTAATAAATAGATAGATAGATAGATAGATAGATAGATAGATAGATAGATAGATAACTGGAAGCCCATTCAGTGTTTCCTGGGACGTTATCACTGCATTCTTAGACTTTATTTTATTTTATTTATTTTATTTTACAAAGATTTTTTTCCTTTGTTTTACATTTGTTCTAATAAGCTGGGCGTGGTGGCACACACCTGTAATCCCAGCTTTTTGGGAGGCTGAGACAGGAGAATCATGAGTTCAAAGCCAGGCTCAGCAACAGGGAGGTGCTGAGCAACTCAGTGAGACCCTCTCTAATTAAAATACAAAATAGGGCTGGAGATGTGGCTCAGTGGTCAAGTACCCCTGAGTTCAATCCCTGTTACAAAAAAAAAAAAATTTTTTTTGTTCTAATTAATTATACATAACAGAATACATTTTGACACATCATATACATAGAGTATAACTTCTCGTTCTTCTATTTGTACATGATGTAGAGTTACACCAGTTGTGTAATCACACATGCACATAGGATAATAATGTCCAACTCATTCTACTATCCTTCTACACCTATACCACATACATAGACTTTTATCTTTAGGTGTCAGGACCAATGAACTATAAATAGCTTGCAATGTAATGTGGCTATCATACTTCACTTAGTATGCCTAGTACAAGCAAAGTTCACAGGCTAGAAAATAAAGTTGAGCTCCTTCCACCATCTTGGAGCCTGTGGAGACCTTCTGGGAACAGGACTTCTAAAAGGCAAATGTATCTGGAAGGCTGTGGTGCAAAGCCATTTTTGCTGGCTATAAGCAGGGTCTCTGGAACCAAAGGGAGCACACAGCTCTTCTAAAAATTGAATGTGTTTATACCAGAGATGAAATCGAGTTCTACTTGGGCAAGAGATGTGCTTATGTGTAGAAAGCAAAAAACAAAACAGTGACTCCTGGTGCATACTAAACAAAACCAGAGTAATATAGAGAAAGGTAACTCATGCCCATGGAAACAGTGGCATAATTCAGCCAAATTCCAAAGCAATCTTCCTGCTAAGGCCATTGGGCCCAGAATCTATGTGATGTTGTACCCCTTGAGGATTTAACTAATGGAAAATAAATGATGATGAATTTGCAAATAAATAAAGCTGATCATGGACAATTCCTTTTTTTTTTCTTTTTTGAGGGGGGCAGTACTAGGAATTGAACCCAGAGGCACTTTACCACTGAGTACATCTTGTTAGGTAGGTTCAGGGTTCAGGGCGTCCACTTAGGGGCAGCCGTGGAACAGTCAGACACCTGCCTTGCCCAGCGGTTTTAATTTGCCTCCTTTTGGTCATCTGGCTTTACACATCTCTAGCCCTTTTTTATTTTGTATTGTGTGTGTGTTTGTGTGTGTGTATTTTAAGACAGGGTCTCACTAAGTTGTTTAGGGCCTCCCTAAATTGCTGAAGCTGACCTCAAACTTGTGATCCTCCTGCCTCAACCTCATGAGTTGCTGGAATTATACGCATGCACCACTGTGCCCGGCTAGAATTGCTTCTTGAGCTCCACATTCTCATATAATGGAACCCGTTTTGTGAATAAATATCTTTTAAAAATGCCAGTCTTACGCACATGGCCCTGGTTTCTATCCTAGTACTAGAAGAAGGAGGAGGAGGAGGAAGAGGACGAAGAGGAAGAAGAAGAAGAAGAAGAGAAGGAGGAGGAGGAGGAGGAGGAGGAAGACGACGACGACGACGACGACGACGACGGCGTTTCATTTTAACCCTCGAGAATAAATAAATGCTGGGCCAAAGTACCAAAGGATGGTAGAATGCAATTCAGTATGATAAAGTACTGACCTAGAAACCCTCCTGTCTCAAGTATCAGATAAGTTTCTACTACAAGCCATGAATAAGTTAGAACAGCCACTCCAGAGTATAAAAGAAATCTAGCCCTAAAGAAATTAAGTAGTAAAATAAAAGAGGTACAATAATAGTTTAAAACATTGACTTTAGGGTTCCACTTCCATCATTTACTAATGTCAATGATCACCTTATTTTGTCATTTTTGTAACTATGCTGAACATGGGTTTCTTTGTCTGTAAAATGGGGTTGACATTACCCTTCTCAGAGGGTTCTTTGAGGATTAGATAAAATAACATGTAAAGTGCTTAGCTTAGTTCCATGCTTAGTGCATGGAAAATGTATTAAGTGGTTATTGTGTATGTGTAAGGAGGTAAATATTCATCCCAATGCTCTGACACTACCCGCTAGCAGGCATCCCACGATCAGTGCATCACAACTGTGATTGGGACATCTGTGATGGTGGGAAGGGTTGGGCAGCATGTTTGTGGACTGAGAGGTTTTTTGGAATGTATCTTCAGGACCAATTGGTGATTTTGTCATGCCCTTTTCTTTCTTTTTTTTTTTTTAAATTTAGTTGTCGATGGACACAATGTCTTTATTTTATTGCTTTGTATGTGGTGCTGAGGATCGAACCCAGGGCCTCACGCATGCAAGGCAAGCGCTCTACCACTGAGCTACAATCCCAGCCCCTCATGTCCTTTTCTTTGGCTGACATCTTCCAAGATTTAAAAAAAAAAAAAAAATCTATGTGAATTCCTACTAGATTTGTGCCACGAAGAATATAAAACAGAAACAGCTGGCAATCAAACATAAAATAAGTTGACATTTTATTGCACCAGGATTGTCTTTGGGCCTTCCTTATCTTTGGACTTCTCTTTACTAGGTAGTAGTACTGCGCTAGTATGAAGACTTTTGGTTTGGGTTGAAAATGACTATTCAGATCAGTTTAAGCTGGGGATAGGGTGGATGGGAGAAAATTGTATGTGTGTGACGCTGAGGATTGAACCCAGGGCCTCACACATGCTAAGCAAGTGCTCTACTCCAGGTATTTTTTTTTTTAATAAAAAGGAAATTTATTAGACTTCATAAATGAAAAATCAGTGTCTTAGAAACTAAAAGAAACTAAAAATCAGTGTCTTAGAAACTAAAAGTGGGCTCAGTGGTAGAGCCCACTTGCCTAGCATGTGTGAAGCCACAGGTTTGATTCCTGATACTACCAAAAAAAATTATTCTTTCATCAACTGTTTCTATCTATCTCTTCTTTTTCTGTCTCTCCACATACTACAGCCAGCTCCCAATTCCTGGGTTTCTCTATAGGCTGAATTTTTTTATGAAGTTGTATGTGGTTGTTGGGCATGGTGGCACACACCAGTAATCCCAGCAAGTCAGGAGGCTAAGGCAGAAAGATCACAAGTTTGAGGCCAGCCAGGATGATTTAGCAAGACCCTGTCAAAATGAAAAATGAAAAGGGTTGGGGATGTAGCTCAGTGATAGTACTGAAAAAAATTTTTTTTAAATATATATTTTTTAGTTGTCGATGGACCTTTATTCTATTTATTTATATGTGGTGCTGAGAATCGAACCCAGGGCCTCACACATGCTAGGCAGGTGCTCTACCACTGAGCCACAACCCCAGCCCCTGTAAAAAAAAATTTGAATGTGTCCATCCTGGGGACAAATGCTTCCTGCAACCTAGTTTAATGTACTCCACTGAACGCTGCCATTGATAGCATCTACACACAGGAAATAAATCAGGAAAACTTCTTCTTTTTTTTTGGTACTGGGGATTGAGTTGCTTAGCACCTCGCCATTGCTGAGGCTGGCTTTGAACTCGCGATTCTCTTGTCTCAGCCTCCCAAAGTGCAGGGATTACAGGCGTGCGCCACCGCGCCCAGCTAGGAAAACTTCTAATATAGGTTTTAATCAAGTGCTTCCTTTATTGATATATTATACTCACTAGTGATGGAAGCCCCTGTCTCAAAGTTTAGGTTTTATACAACATTTAAGTTTGCCTAATATGTGACCTTTCCTACATAAACTGCTCTCCCTTATCCACTACCCCAACATTCCTGAATAGGGGAAAGAGATCTCATCTAATTATCAAATGGTACCATGTAAATAGTTATCATGAGGGTGGGGCTGGGATTGTAGCTCAGCGGTACAGCGCTTGCCTCGCATGCGTGAGGCCCTGGGTTCGATCCTCAGCACCACATACAAAGCAATAAAATAAAGACATTGTGTCCATCAACAACTAAAAAAATATTTAAAAAAAAAAATAGTTATCATGAGGGGCTGGGGCTGTGGCTCAGTGGTAGAGCACTTGCCTAGCATGTGTGAGGCACTGGGTTCAATCCTCAGCACCACATAAAAATAAAGAAATAAATAAAGATATTGTGTCCATCTATAACTAAAAAAAAATTTAAAAAAAGAAATTATATTTTAAAAAAATAGTTATCATGAAATTCATTCTTTATTTCTCCCCTTAATAAATCTTGATACAGAATATCAGAATATTGTGGATGTAGAATTTGAAGGTATTTGAGACTTTGTGAGAATAAGTAGAAACTGAGGGTTTGCCTAGTGCCATGGCCCACACCTGTAATCCCAGCAGTTTGGGAGGATAAGTTGGGAGGATCACAAGTTCAAAGCCAGCCTCAGCAATTTAGCAAGACCCTAAGCAACTTAGTGAGACCTTGTCTCAAAATAAAATATAAAAAGGGCTAGGAATGTGGCTCAGTGGTTAAGAGCCTCTGGTTCAATACCAAAAAACAAAACAAAACAAAACTTGGGGCTTATGAACTATAGTCATAATTCCATAGAGGTCTCACATAGATCATACTGAGGAAAAATTGTATCTTAGTAATTTCTTTCATGCAGCAGTGGGATGCTGGACCAGGATGAAGGGGGAGGGGAGTGAAAAGAAGAGCCACACGAGGTCCAGAATTACATAATTTCACTTCAGTGACACCCTCCCCCCCCACACACACACAGAAAGCAAGGGACGCTTCTCACCCTGGAAAAACTAACTGTTCATATAATCCAAATGAACAGCTCTGAGTAGCTCAGTTTGGGCCCTGTGTCATATGCCCTTCCCTAACCCAGTTGCTTCGCCAAGTGATGAGATATTTTGATTACGAGCTATAATTGTATGCTCACCTTGTGTCAAGAGGCTCAGAGTAATACCCCCACAATAAGTACATAGAATGATGGAGAGGTAATTCCCAGAAGGAATGTAAGTTACTTTTTGCCAAAAGAGGGAGAAATTCTGGACAGACAAAAACAACAGATGTTCACTACAAGTAGAATAGAACTGCTGGTGAGGCCAAATGATGTGGCTTTGTGGGGATTCTAGCTAGAGTAGACTATGTTAGCACTTATTGTGGTCAGATAAAAGAAAGCAACTATCACCTGGATACAGTAGAACTTTCATATCTGTGACCTCTTTTGATCTTCACCATAACTCTCAGAAATGAGCAGGCACACTCATTTTACTGAATATGCTTTTGAGACTCAAGTGATACAAAGAAGCCCTGCAGAAAACACATGGTTCATATGACAGATGTGACTCTGGTATGTACATCAGATGGAGAAGTAGATGCTTTCCAACATTTTTAGAACCGTAGACAACCCTGAAAACATCTAGCATGTGCGGGAACCCAGAAATGCCCATCAGTCAGACACAGAGTACCAAGGTGACAACAACTTTCAGAGGACTCTGGAATGTGTGTGCATCTTTTCCTAGCATTCTCTATCACACTAACCTTTATAGTGATTATTCTCCCATATACTGCAGACAAACAACATTAAGTCACTCGTTTTTATTCCCATTTCCCATACTTAACTCAATTTCTGGCTCACTGCAGAAAATGTTTGTGGAATGTCTCAACTGATAAATAGCAAACATTTATTGAATGTTAATTATGTACATTATGCTAGACTATGTGGATGTGGAAATGAATAAGAGCATTCCTATCTCAAGGAGATCATAGCCTCATGGGAAGGGCCACAAATAAATAATTCTATTTCATTTAGGACTCTGATTTTTTATTTTTTATTTTTTGGGTACCGGTGATTGAACTTAGGGGTACTCGACCACTGAGCCACATCTCCAGCCCTATTTTGTGTTTTATGTAGAGACAGGGTCTCACTGAGTTGCTTAGCGCCTCGCCGTTGCTGAGGCTGGCTTTGAACTCGCGATTCTCCTGTCTCAGCCTCCCTAAGTGCTGGGATTACAGGCTTGCACTACCACGCCCGGTTTAGGACTCTGATTTTTTTTTTTAATATTTATTTTTTAGTTGTAGGTGGACAGAATATCTTTATTTTATTTTTTATGTGGTGCTGAGGATCGAACCCAGTGCCTCACGCATGCTAGGCGAGCACGCTACCACTGCGCCATAACCCCAGCCCTAGGACTCTGATTTTAAAAGACAGAGAACCAGACAGAAGGTACCTTAAGAGAAATTGAAATATTTTCACTTACACATACTAAAAGAAAAAAGAAAAATCCAGGGTAAGGGCTGGCTAAGGAAGTTAGTTCTGGGGCTTAAATGATCTGGTTTCATCTCTAGAACATGCCTTTCACTGCATTGCCTTGGGTCCAGGGCTTCATAGCAGAAAGAGCAGCAATTTAAGTCCTTACATTCTCCAAAGGTTGTGAAAGTAGGTTTGTGATTTGACCATAAATTGGCTGTGAGGGGGCTGGGGCTGTAGCTCAGTGGTAGAGCACTTGCCTGGCATGCGTGAGGCCCTGGGTTTGATCCTTAGCACCACATATAAATAATAAATGAATGAAATAAAGATCCATCAACAACTAAAAAATGTTTTTTAAAAAAATTGGCTGTGAGACCCTTGACAAGTTGAGCAAACTCTGCCAGGCTGAGAACATGGTTCAGAGGTAGATTATGTATTTAGTGTGTGTAAGGCCCTGGGTTCAATCCCTGCACCATAAAAAAACAAAAACAAAACAAAACAAAACTGTGCCTCAGTTCCACCATTTTAAGAGGCAATGATAATCATAGCTACACAATATGGTTATTGTGAGGAGTAAATAAGTTTAGTGTTTAGAATTCTCCCTGATACAGAATAAGCCCCCTCAATATTTCATTATTATTGTCATCATCATCAAATGTCAGGAAAGAGAGAGAGAGAGAAATTCTTTCTCTAAAATGCCAGAGAAAATCTTACTGCTTTCATTGACTAACTGGATCATGTGCCCATCCCTAACCCAGACTTGAGGAAAAGTCATACACTATACACTGTGCATGCAGATTAATTTAGGCTGATTAACAAGTTCTATCCTTGGAACACAGTAGAGTCAACTTTACAAGAACTACATAGACTGTGAATAGAGGTGGGGCTGGTTTCCAGCAAGAAATTAAGGTACAGTTACCAGAAAGAAAGACAATGGATGCTAGTCTGGGAAAATAAAAGATGAGCAAAGTAATAGGCTGTGATCAAGGTAAGCATTAAAACCCATCTGAAGCAAGAGTGGTGGCGCAGGCCTATAATACCAGCGGCTCAGGAGGCTGACAGGAGGATCACAAGTTCAAAGCTAGCCTCAGCAATGGCGAGGTGCTAAGCAACTCAGTGAGACCCTGTCTCTACATAAAACACAAAATAGGGCTGGGGATGTGGCTCAGAGGTCGAGTGCCCCTGAGTTCAATCTCCAGTACCAAAAAAAAACAAAAAAAAACGCTAGCCTCAGCAATGGTGAGGCACTAAGCAACTCAGGAAGACCCTGTCTCTAAATAAAATACAAAATAGGGCTGGGGATGTGGCTCAGTGATTGTCTCTGAGTTCAATCCCTTGTACCAAAAACAAAATAACAAAACAAACAAACAAAAAACCATCTGAGGAGCTTCTAATCCAGACTGGGAATAATTTATTTATTTTTTTCCTTACTTTCTTTTCTCAGAAATGGTTCTCACCAGATCCTTCTGCCTCAGCCTACTGAGTAGAATTGATTTCTTTTCATCAATGGCCTAGATACCCTAGTCAGAAAGGGTAGAACTTTTTAAACAAATTGCAATAAAATATACATAGCATAAAATCTGTCATTTAACCTTTTTCTCTCTTCTTTTTTAAAAATATTTTTTAGTTGTAGATGGACACAATATCTTTATTTTATTTATTTATTATTTTATGTGGTGCTAAGGATCGAACCAGTGACTCACGCATGCGAGGCAAGCGCTCTACCACTGAGCTTTTTCCCTCTTTTTCCCTCTTTTTACTGCAGTTCCAGAAATCAATCCCAGGACCTTGTGCATGTTGGGAAAGTGCTGTGCCACTGAGCTATGCCCCCAGCCCTTCATTTCACTCATTTTTAAGTGGCATCACATTGCTGGGCTGGGGATATAGCTTCGTGGCAGAGCTCTTGCTTAGCACGTGCAAGCCCTGGATTTAATCCCCAATATTTAAAACAAAAAACCCCACATTGTTGTAAAACTATCACCACCATCAATCTCCAGAATTTTTTTAGCTTCCAAAACAGAAATACTATACCCATTAAACAATAACTCTTCATTTCTCCTGTCCCCCAACTCTGATTACTACCATTCTATTTTCTGTATCTATAAGTTTTGGCCATTTGGGGTATATATATAAGTGGAATCATACAGTATATGTCTTGTGATTTGCTTATTTCACTTAGCATATTGTCATCAAGGTTCATCAATGTTGTAGCATGCGTCAGAATTCCTTTCCTTTTTAAGCTAATATTCCATTGCATCATATTTCTCATATGTCTTCTACCTTTTTTTTTAATATTTATTTTTAGTTGCAGGTGGACAGAATATCTTTATTTTATTTTTATGTGTGCTGAGGATCGAACCCAGTGCCTCACGCGTGCAAGGCGAGCACGCTACCACTGGGCCATAACCCCAGCCCCTGGCTTCTACCTTTTAGCTGTCATAAATGTTTCCAGGAATATGGGTGTACAAATAATCTATTCAAGTCCCTACTTTCCATTTGGCGGTCATACAGGAGTTGAACTTTCAAAAAGAGAACAAAAAGCAACTTTTTTCACTAATTTTTTTCTCTTTTTGAAAGGTTATGTAAAATTCCCATACTCTCATGCCACTTCTGGCCTTGATGATGACTCCTGCATTACCAAACCAGAAAGTCAGCCCTTTACTGCTCAGGACATACATGAATACAGAGATTTCCTCCATCACCACCATGAGACTAAGCAGTCTGCTTTGGAATTAGATAATGCACGGAGAAAGCTAGGTTCCCTCTCAGATCAGACTCTTTGAATGAGAGGAGGCACATCCACATCAGAGTTAGAAACAGGTTTCCTGGGAGGGAACATGCCAGCTGTGAAAAGCCCAAAGTTGTAAATTGTCAGATGGTGACTGCCTGTGAAACCTGTCAAGATTCCTGACAGCTCAGCTGAGAACCTAATTACCAGTTACGAAGAGAGACAGGAAAAACGTGTTGTCAGAGGTTGCTTGGTCAGAGAGAAGGAGGAACAGTGTCCCGTCCTCCTCATCAGCCTCCTTCTTGTTTCAACTAGAGCAAAACATATTAGTATAATTGACATTACGCATGTTCATTATCTGAAACAAAGGAGCCATGTCAAATCACAACCCTGTGTCAGCTGAGTCTTTGGTAATCACATAAATTGAACAGTGGCACTTGACCTGATTGTACAAACATTTCCGATATTCTCAGTGCCAAGGATAATACAATTTGTACTTAACTTTTCTCCTGGAGTTTATAGACCTCCTTGTTTCCTTGAGTGAAGAAGAGGAATGATCCTTTGTTCTAGTGAAGTCCAAAGAGGGACAATGAGTTACCTAAAGTCATACAGTCAATCTGCAGCCAAGCATCTTTGCTTCCAAGGAAAATATTGTAAAATTAGTGTGAGAAAATCAGCAGTCTTCAGAATCCCTAAATTCAATTCAGAATCCCTAAATTGGGCAAAAGCAACATTAGTGTATTCACATGCTGCTTTTTTCATAATCTTCTAGTCTTAACAAAACATACACATTTCTCACTCTCCTTTCTTTCTCCAATTGCATCAGCAATACTTGAGTATGAAGGCTACTTTTTTTTTTTTAATGTAGAGACAGTGTCTCACTGAGTTGCTTAGCGCCTCGCTGTTGCTGAGGCTGGCTTTGAACTCGCGATTCTCCTGTGTCAGCCTCCCAAAGCGCTGGGATTACAGGCGCACGCCACTGCGCTCAGCAAGGCTACCTTTCTTGGTGGGAAATTTAGTTTTCCCACCAAGGTTTTTGAAAACAGGAACCTGACACAGCCTCAAAGAACAAAGAGAGATAATTAATATTTATTAGGTATCTATTATGTTCTAGATTCTATGTCTTACCTCTAATTTAGTCTGCAAGCCAATTGGCAAAATATATACTAGGATATACATGATCAATGCCATACATGGAACTCAGAGAGATTGAGTAAATTGCCCAAGCTCACACAGTAAGTGGCAAAGCAGCTCGATGCAGTGGTTCATGCCCATAGTCCCAGCTACTCAGGAGGCTGGGATCACTTAAGTTCCGGAGTGCAAGGCCCTGGGTTTGATTCCCAGAACCAGAGGCAAAAATACCTGGCTCGAATAGAAGGCATTCAGACAAAACGCTCCATAATATTCAAATACTCTACAGAGAATTGGGAACTGGGATGGAATGAAGGGTAAAGAAGTGGATGAGGAACAAGAAGGACCAGGAAGGGAATATGCCAGGGAAATTTAATGATACTGGGGGTCCTTCTCAGAGATCTTCCACCTATACCCACAGAACATGCAGAAGCTGATACTCTTTTTTTGCTTCATTCACCATTTATTTTCTCTTCTGTGAAAGGATTAGCAGGATGGGCTCAGTGGGAAAGGAGGCCCCTGTGGGATCCTGTTACCAGCCATCTGTGTTCTGTTCTTTACTTTCGAACAAGACGGCTCCAAAACTCTGAACTGGAGAGGGAGTTGGAGCTGCATACAGATCAGCAGAGCTGTTGCTCACAGCTCTGACGCCTGCAGGATGACTCAACCCTCTGTGCCTGGCGGAGTCAGCTGTGGTCCCCTGGAGCCTCCCACTCTGGGGAGAAAATGAGAGATGCCAGAAAGTGGCTCTGGGAAAGGGAAGGAGAACTCTTGATCTTGGGTAGAAATTCAGGGCTGAAAGGATAGGATGTGTTGCCCTGAGACAGTTAAGAGTTCCAGTCGATGACGGGGAGGGATTAAAGGTGATTGAGGGAAGCGCAATTCTCTGCACACTTTAGCTGCTCCCTAAAATGAATGTATGGTCAGCAAAAGCCAGATGGCTTGAGTCAGGAATGCAGCCCAAATACAAATCTCATTCACCTCCCTGGTGAGTTTTATCCAGGTATGCAACTCCTGCTGTTACCTCACTTTCTGAGGAACCCACAGGCTGTTCCTGTAACTACAGAGCACCATTAATACTTAAGAATGTTTTTGTGTGGGACAGTTGCTAGCTTCAGACCACTCCCCTAACCATTCACTCAGATTTCTGAGACACTGGCAATTAGGAAGAAGAAACCATGCCAGGAAGTTCTTAGGTAGCCTTCCTGCTCGCTAAGGTTTTTGCTACTTGTGTATCCATAGTGCAGGTGGCATCTGGATTTACCCTATGCTAATACATAAACACTTTGCTTCACCTCCTCCCACTCCTAAACAACCCCAGGCTTCCCTCAAAGAGCTGTCCTTTCAGTTGGCTCCTTATCATTCACCAATAAATAGCCCCCTCCCGGGTTTGGCTTCCAGTTGCCATAGCAACTCCAAGGAACCAGTTGAAGCTGCCAATAAAGGCATCTGCAAAAGCTCCCTACAGCCAGACTCCTTTAAAAACAATAGCACAAAGTGGAATCACCACTTTATCTACCCTCCCCCCCACACACCCCACATACACACTCTATTGTTGGGTTTATGGAAAGACTGTTAGTTCTTGGAATAACTGAGAAAGTAGTTAGCCCTGGATGAAAGATTTTCATATTGATATGATTCTTTCTTTAGACGCTGGCCTAGAAATCTGACTAATTTATTAGGTGTTCAAAGGGGCCAAAGAATTTACAAAATAAGTCTGTATATGCCCTTTACTTATATTTCATTTTTATGTGCCTACAGGAAGAATCTGGGTATTTGGTATTTCAGGGCTAGAACGGCTGACTAGTCTCACAAAGGATGAGAGGACTCCTGATGTCCCCATATAATATATGTAAAAGTTGCTCTGTACATGAATGTTCAAATATTCATATTAACTACTGTTCCCTGTCCTCATTCCCCTTTAGTTCAGGCTATATGGCAGAGCAGTTAAGCAATTAGACTCTGGAGCCAAACTTCTGATTCAAATCCCTTTCCCCCCCCCCATGCCTTGCAAACTTTGGCAAGGCTATGTCTGTATTTCATTTTCCCCTTCTGTAAAATGATGAAAATAATAGCATCTACTTCAGAGGGCTTTATATAGATGAAGTAAATTAAAATCTATAAAGTGCTTAGGACAATATCTGGTTTTATATTACAAACATCTTTAATATATCAAGTATACTGCTGGACACACTGTGCTGCTGGGAAAGACAAAAGTACTCTCTCCTCAAAGGGTTCATAGTCTTATATTCTTATCCTAGAAATAGACAAACCAATAATTGTAGGTAATGTGATAAGTGTTTCTTAAATAAAGAAAGCAAACACAGAAGGGAGTCAGAAATTTAAATATTTGATTTTCCCCCAAACAGAGAAATGGTTTATCTGTTAGACACTCTTGAGTTACAAAAAACAACTCACTCCACTTAGCACAACAATTTTAAAGATGCACGTCACAGAAGCTCAGGAAACTAAGAGCCCAGAAGAGCAAGACACAGCATTTTGGCATTGTACTCTGATGCTTAATCATTAGCATGACTTAGCTATTTTTCTCCTGGAAAAGCTTCTTTTACCACTACAAATCGGTTCCTTTTTCTTCACTTTTGTATTTCTTCATAGCTTGCCTTGATCCATCATGAATCAGAGTTTATTTTAGTGTTTCTTTAGGTATCATTTTAGCTCTTGTTCTTACCCTTAATAAGTAGGTGTGTGTGTGTGTGTGTGTGTGTGTGTGTGTGTGTTTATTGAGGATTGAATTCAGGGCCTCAAGCATGCTGAGCAGTTGATCTACTCCTAGCCCTCTCCTTTTCTTCCTTTTTTCTTTTCTTTTGCTTTCTTTTTTTTTGCTACCGGGGATTGAACTCAGGGGTACTCGACCACTAAGCCATCCCCAGCCCTATTTTGTGTTTTTATGTAGAGATAGAGTCTCACTGAGTTGCTTTGCACCTCGCCATTGCTGAGACTGACTTTGAATTTGAGATTCTCCAGTCTCCCAAAGTGCTGGGATTAGAGGCGTGCATCACTGCACCGGCTTCTCTCCTTTTTTTCTAACTCAGATTTTAGAGAGTAAGAGAATCTGGTCGATCTACTCCCTTATTGGTGCCAGGTATGTCATAAATTGCGGACTAAATTCTTGATTGTTCACCTTTGCATCAGATGCCAATTCTGGTCCAGTCAGCTAAGGCAAAAGACCTCTAAGGGTTATGACTATGGCTATCTAAAGCTGTCTCCTCAATGGAGGTTATGGATGGGAAAGTTTCCTTGGAAAGGAAAGATGGACTTAGCAGTCATTTTTCTCTAAAACAAAAAGAAACAACATGTACAAATAACATGGCAAAAAGAGGCACAGTAAGCTGGGCACGGTGGCACACACCTGTAGTCCCAGCACTTTGGGAGGCTGAGACAGGAGAATCATGAGTTCAAAACCAGCCTCAGCAACGGCAAGACACTAAGCAACTCAGTGAGACCCTGTCTCTATGTGAAATACAAAATAGGGCTGGGGATTGTGGCTCAGTGGTCGAGTATCCCTGAGTTCAATCCCTGGTACCAAAAAAAGAAAAGAAAAGACTTCTTAGAGAAAGGAAACTTCACATTGGGAGTTATTGGGATAAATAGAAGGATGGCACATTGCTGTATCTGAAAGAAGCTTAATGAGGATGTCAGAAAATGAGGAGGAATGACAAGAATTAGGCAAGAACTAACTCATTCAGGGACCAGTGATTGTAGTTACCAATTACCGAACATAGAACTGAGCATTATGCTCAGTAAATATGCAATATATTGTAAAATGTATAATATTTAAAATTACATATCAAAATAAAATCAGTGACATATGTGATGTAACAATTTATATATATTACCTTAATAAATCCTCCCTACAACTCTATGAGGTAGGAAAGTTTATTCTTCACATTCTGTAGGTGAGGAAACCAAAGTTCAGTAAAATTTGGTAACTTTTTTATGATCATATGACTAGCAAGTGCCCAAAATTCTAACAATGAAATTATACTTACTTTGTGGGTCACATAAAGAATATGGTAGTATTAATTTTGAGAGAAATGGAAAGTCATTGAAGGATTTTTAAGAAATTTGCATTTTGGAAATATCATTCTTGTACAGAGCATAATACAGATTTAAGGGAGCCAAAGGGTATGTAGGGAGACCACTGGGATCCTACTGCAGACCATGTGAGAGGGGGTAGTGACTTGAACTAGGATGATAAATGTGATGTGTATGTAATTATTCATGCATTTTTAAAAATATCTTTATTTATTTATTTTTATGTGGTGCTAAGGATCGAACCCAGTGCCTCACGCATGCAAGGCAAGCGCTCTACCACTGAGCTACAATCCCAGCCCCTATTCATGCATTCTTATTGTCATTATTAGTATTTGGGGGATAGTGGAGGTTAAACACAGGAAGCCTTACTACTAAACTACATCCCCAGCCCTTTTTATTTGTATTTTGTGTTTTGAGACAGAGTCTCACTATGTTGCTTAGGGCCTCACTAAATTGCTGAGGTTGACCTTGAATTTTCGATCCTTTTGCCTCAGACTCCCAAGTTGCTGGATTACAGATGTGTGTCACTGTGCCCAGCATTATAACCTTTTTTATTTTATTTAATTAATTAATTTTGGTAACGGGGATTGAACCTGGGGGCATTTGACCACTGAGCCACATCCCCAGCCCTATTTTGTGTTTCACATAGAGACAGGGTCTCACTGAGTTGCTTAGTGCCTCTCTGTTGTTGAGGCTGGCTTTGAACTCGCGATTCTCCTGTCTCAGCCTCCCAAAGTGCTGGGATTACGGGCTTGCGCCACCGCGCCTGGCTTCTTTTACTTTATTTTGAGACAGGGTCTCACTAAATTGTGAAGGCTGGCTTTGAACTTGCTATCCTCCTGCTTCAGATGTCTGAGTTGCTGGGATTACAGATGTACACCATGACCAGTCTTCATGTATCAATTTGACCTATAAATATTTAATGAGCTTCCAGAAAGAGTGCTATGCACTAAGGATATGAAGATGAGCAAGGTAGATTAAAGTCCCTGTCTTCAAAAAGCTTAGGGTCCAAAGAGAATAGGTAAGAAATAATGATGAATTGAATGTGCTAATGATGGAAAAGAAGTAGTTTGATATGATTTACTGACTTCTAATTAGCTCCAACACCATGCTCTTCACCATGCTACTTCCCCAAGAATTCGTATCTTATTTGGGAACAAAGAATGAAAAGGTGAAGTGAGGAAGAAAGATCAAGAATACAGGGAGAGCTTTGTATGCCACTCATATTAGTTCAGACTTCATTCTGGAGATTTTTAGCAAGGCATTGGAAATGTATAAACAGAAAAATAGCTTGGACAAATATACTGGTTAACAAGATTAAAATTTATTCCCCTCTAACACTTAAAATTCCTCTATGGCTAATTAACCAGTCTGAGAGGATAAGAATGCGCTAATCTTCTTTTCGTGTTCTGCCCTCTTGTGGTAATAAAGAAAACAGCAAGTTCCAAGGTTTGTAAATTGACTTTGATTTGCCCTGAATGTTATGACTCCTATACCTCTCAGAAAGTTTTATTATTTAGACGGTCTTTAGCAGAGACCATCCATTCATTTTGAGATTCCCCCCCGTTCATGTACACAGCTCTATAGCTGACTGCAAACATTCTTCTGGGAATTCTCATCAGCCTGGTCCCCAAACCTCTCGCTCCACCTCCACATTCTTTGGCTCTTTTCAGAGCCCTGCAGCTCATTTCACAGAAGGCTGTCCCGAGCAGTCAGCAAAAGCTAACACTGCTGCCCTCGGGTGGGAATTTGGTGAAGTGCACATTACATTTCTCCTGGAACCACGCCCTCCTTTTTAGAAAGGCAGTTTTTAAAACCTGGTATTTTAGTGAGATCTATTTCTTTTACATCTGAGTTATAAAAAGATAGTGCCTCTTGCCGGGCGCGGTGGTGCACGCCTGTAATCCCAACACTTTGGGAGGCTGAGACAGGAGAATCTCGAGTTCAAAGCCAGCCTCAGCAATGGCGAGGCGCTAAGCAACTCATGAGACCCTGTCTCCAAATAAAACACAAAATAGAGCTGGAGATGTGGCTCTATAGTCAAGTATTCCTGAGTTCAATCCCCAGTACCAATAAAAAAGATAGTGCCCCTTTCTGCTCAAACCTAAGGAAGCAATGTAAAGAAAGTAAAAGTAGGTGTCATCACCATGGATTCATCATTGTTAACATCACCATTTCACCGTTACGTGCTACAGACTCTTCAAACATCTTTGAGAAGGCTTGGAAATAGAAGATAGGAGAGGCGAAGTGCAGCTTTTCAAGGACATCTCCTGTTTTCTTTGGAAAACAATTTTTTTTTTGTACCAGGGATTGAATCCAGGTATACTTAACCTTTGCGCCACATTCCCAGCCCTTTTTAAACATTTTATTTAGAGACAGGGTCTTCCGGAGTTGCTTAGGGCCTTGCTAAATTGCTGAGATTATAGACATGCACCACCATGCCTGGCTGGAAAATGATGTTTTATTTTACACCTTGACCTTCAGTTCCTTTGCCACAGAGTCCCTGTGCTTCATAGAACTCTGACAATGTCCACCATAAAAACAGAAACTTATAAATTTAATTTACATAGCTTGGAAATAAACACTGGAACTGCTTCTCAAAAATTCAATTGATTTAAACACTCTCTACCAAAGTTCTTTTGGCATCTTCTCCTTAAAGAACTTGGGTCACAGTCTCCTCCACTCATTGAGTCAGCATTTAGTGGCAGAGTGATCTTTTAAATCTTATCTCAGCTGAGATAGCTCCTCTACCTCCTAAAAGGGTGCTTTTATGAATTAAACACCGATGCTGTTTTTCTGATTTAGCACATAAGCACCACCCACAGATATAACACTCCTGAATTTCTTTTAAAGCCAGAGGCTTTAAGATTTCTGATCAGACAGATCCATCCCCCATCTAAGCCCTCTACTCACTCAAGAATTTTCGATGGAAATAGTACTGCTTGCAGGAGTCAAGCTGCATACCAGTGCTGCCCAGAGAGCAGAGTGGCCGTTGCCATGGGGGCGACAGTGTTTGTACAGGACTGTCTATACAAGTGGGCAGGCTTGAGGAATGTTTCACTTCAGAGCTGATTGGATTGGAACTGGACCAGTCTCCTCATTTTACAGATGAGGAAACTGAGGTCCAAGACTTAGTTAAACAACTAAGATCCTAGGGAAAGTTAGAATCAGAATTGTGTCTTTTCCAATGCATCATCCCTTGTAGTAAAACACCTCTTCTGGGGCTGAGGGTATAGCTTAGTGGTACAGCTTAGTGATACAGTATTTGCCTACCATGCTCTAGTGGCCCTGGGTTGGACCCCAGCACCACACAAACATGCACACACACACAAAACAAAAACAAAACCCATAAAACAACACCCTTTCTGGTTGAGGGGCTTGCTTCTCCTGTCAATTCCACTAATGCCACTGTGCTATTCCAGCACCATCAATCCTAGGCAGAAGTACCAGGAAGTGTGGGACTGGCAACAATATGGATACAGACATCCTTGCATTTGCATGCTTGTCTAGGCTTGCATCAAATGACATGTGAACCTCTGAGTGTGACTACACTAACTGGGTATTTGTATAGCTCTCTGACAATTGAAATTCTTTAAACCTCTGTTTCCTTAAGAGTAAAGTTTGAATAATAAATAGTACCTATTTCAAAGGATTAAATGAGCTAATGTGGTATTTAAAGTACCTTAGCACAGTTACTGACATATAATAAATGTTTGACATTGTATTATTTCTGTTATGTCTTGCTGCGATGGAATGTGTCTGGAACTGCCTTCAAGGCACTGGGCTAAATGCTTTAATTTTTTCATTTAATTTTCTCTACAAACTTTTGAAGTAGGTTCTTTCATTTATCTGTACAGCACTGATGAGAAAACTATGCCTAGAGAGGTTGAATAAGGTCCCAAGGCTAGGAAGTAGCTGAGCAAGAATCAAAACTAGGTCTGTCTAATATTAATGTCCTCAATCTTAATAGACTGTAGGCTTTGCTTACAGAAAAGAGAAAGGATAAATGGTCTATTATAGTGTATTTAGACTTGTTTGCTAGAACTCTAAGTCCAAATGCATTAGAAATATATTGAATGTGGAATGGGCTTGGCTCATCCATATAAATGTATTTCCATTATACCCACTGAGGACTGGGGCTGTAATTTATTTATTTATTTGTTTGTTTATTTTTTATATATATTTTTTAGTTATAGATGGACACAATGTCTTTATTTTATTGCTTTGTATGTGGTGCTGAGGATCGAACCCAGGGCCTCACGCATGCGAGGCAAGTGCTCTACCGCTGAGCCACAATCCCAGCCCCCTGGGGCTGTAATTTAGTGGTAGAATGCTTGCCTAGCATGTACTGAGGCCCTGCGTTATATCCCCAGTAAAAAAACAACAAAAATGAAAACATTGTCCAGGATTTGTTTTTACTTCCCTTTTAGAAAGACCCTACTTAGCCATTTGATACAAGACACAATTTCCCAATGACTGACTGCCATTTTTTTTCCAAAATCCTATTGTTTCAAAACTTGTAGCTGGTCCTGTTGAAATTTTTGTAAAAAATATCAAAT